>SNQJ01S0007409.1:331848-347163 GCA_010110895.2 Picea sitchensis | reverse complement strand
TTTCCTTTCTTAAGTCAACTTAAAAATATAAATTTTAACTTCTTGACTTTTCCCCCCCTTCAGTGTGAGACTATGACCTAGTGGGGGTGCCCAGGCCACTAAGTCTCCTCATTACCTCTCTAAGAGGTGGGGGACATTACAATAGAGGCATCAGGGATGTTCATCGTGAGCCCCTCTAGATTTTGTTCTATGGTCTCGTAGTCAGCATCAACTACTCCTGCTATGACACCTCTCTCCCCTCGCCTTTGGTTAGGGGATGAACCTGGAGGACGGTAAGGTCCCACATCTACATCATCAAAGAGTGTTTGATTAGTCATCGGATAAACAACATAAAAACCATTTTATATCATTAAAAATAACAAAAACATGATATAAACAAAATGTCCTTCTTACCTATGTCCCCCCATTGGGAACCTTCGAGAAGAGCTAGATCTGAATCTCCATGGAATTCTAGCTCGACATATGCATAGTCATCAACCATGAGCATCTGAGTTCTCAACCAGTCAAAGAAAACATCGTTATATCTAACGATGGGACTGGTTGCATGCCATGCCATGAGGGTGACCCACCTCTTCATTCTCAGATCCTTTGGGGCAGGTATACCCCACTCTACCTGCAAGTGCAAAAATAGGACCCTCTCTAGGAAGAAGGATACCAAAATAGAACCATATCCAAACTATTTCAATCCACCACTCCTGCAATTGGTCAGTTTTTTTTCATTCTCCTAAGAACCCCCTCACACCAGTTAAAGACTTGGGGCTCCATACACTCCAGCGCATACTGAAAATAGATTTGAAGAGCTATATGGGTAGCCGAACTCCCTGCCATGCATGTGATGGTATAGAGGATAGTTCGTAGAGGCAAGTATCAAACATCTCTAATAGCGACTTTCCTGCTATGTTTCTGGGTTCCTAGCACACAATGTTCACTAATGTAGTGGTTCATAGGTTCACCACCACCCCTGCAACCTATGAGTGTTACTCAATATCTGCAGTGAGATAGTCTGGTTAAGAAGTAGATTTCCTCGATATCTATCATAAGAGTGAGAGTACCCACATGAAACGACTGCTTGTTCACATCCCACATGTGAACTAGGTACTCAGGTAGTCTCATCTGAGCCCTCATACCCTGGATCTTGAAGAATTTCAATAACCCACACTACCGGAGGGCCATAACTGTTCCTGGGTCATTCTCGACAAATTAGTCTTCCTCCTTATGCTCTCTTTCACACCATTCCAACATTTTGACCATGGAAGACCTACCAAAGAACAATAAAAGGAGATTAGCATCATAATTTTCTTCCCTGGAGAATTTTTATTGGCAAATTCATCTTTAAAGAATTTTGGGGTTGCACACGTCGCAGGCTTGGGCATTTTCACATTGCGGCATCGTTGCAAGCTGGCTATATGGCTGCCTGCAGTGATCTTAGATCATCGCAGGCCCCGATATAGGGCACCTGTGACGACCTCCACGCATGGGTACCCCTAAACAATTAACCCAAAAGTCTATTTTTAACCAATGGAAAACAAATTTTAATCCATGGAAAGATAAAAGAAATGAACATTACCTTGTCTGTGGAGACGATTCGTCGAATGGTTAGTCATGCACTCCACAATCCACAAGGTAAAATCGAGGTAAAAAGAGGGTTTGGAGCAAAGGTTTGGGTGAAATAACAAATGAAATAGTGAAATGTGAGTTTTTATTCATTTTATTGATTTTATTACTATTCATTTGAATATTATATTTTTTTTATATATTTCATCCAAACCCTAAAGTCCTAACAACTTTACAAGTGGTTGATTTTTGCAGATAAAAATCCTAGGAGTGAAACGTTGGAACAAGGATCCATTTTTTGGTTTGTTTTCATATATTTGTCGCATGTACAGATATTTTTAGGGTTTTCAGGAAAAACTCCGAGGAAGTCTTGATTCTTTCTCACGCTCGTGAAACCATGAGAACGTAATCAAGTAGTCTTTTGTCATTTTTTGAACTCGTAATGGTGACACAAAAAACAAAGCCTATGGAGTATCCTTTAAGCTCTTTTCACGCTCCATAAAAACGAAAAGATTGCCAAGTGACCTTGTTCTTTTCACGCTCATAAAAGTATTTGAAGAATACATTTGATGAATGGTAGGTTATCACTTTTTCAATCTCATCAGATTAATTTACGAAAAAGGAACTGATGGAGTTTTCCTTAAGTGTTTTTCAGATTCTATAAAATTGAAAAACCCCTGAGTTTTCTCTCTTTGGACTCGTTAAACAAACATCAAAAGACCCATATGGGACTGAACCACTCCTTCTTAGGGTTTGTTAAACATACTCCAAGGGACTCGTCTGAAAGATGAACTTACATAAACAAGCATATGTTATCCTCCTCAGGATTGTGTAAAAATAAAGAGGTACTCGCCAGAAATGGTGGGGAAAAATTGGGAAAGAAATGTGTCTCTGTATTTTTGTTAGTGGCAGTAATAGTCACTCTTGAACATGAAACCCCCATTCATCATTGTATCCGGGTTAGGAAATCCATTTGTCTCTCGCTTGACCATCTGCATGTCCATATGTTGGGTCCTCCTTGATTCAATGTTTCCAAGACCATTTTCGTGTTGTTCATATGTTCAAGATAAGTCCAACCTAAACAAGCCTTCTATCGAGTTGGCCATCTGCAGTTATAAATATTCTACCATGTCGACCTTCCCTGTGTCAGTTTCGAATCATTTCATGCTATGATTACCTCAAATATGTTACATATTTCGTGTCATTGATGGGGGATACATCAAGGCCCTCCTGTGATGAGTCTTTTCCTGTCGACTTCAAATCATTATCCAGGAACGAGACTTAGAAATCATTTAGTACCTTAGAGCATGCATGCTTCAATGACATCTCTCTTCGCTTCCAATAGTGGGTTCACATCATTGACCATTGATTGGGAGATTCCATCGAGTGTTCAACTTCAACTCATTTATTCACATTTGTTGGATTGTACTAGAGTACCTTGGGAGTCATTGAAATCAATGGTGATTTCCCTCTCACTTGTTAATGGTTTTCATTAATGACTGACAATCAAGTGGTTTCTACCATGTTCGAATTCAACACCTGTAATCACATGGCTAGATTCGTACTTAGAGATGACGAAAATGAAGACCCTAGATCTTATCATTTTGGTCCAGGTTGCAACGTAGTATTCATGATTTGTATTGAAACATAGATCCACTGTATGTCTTGTGGCTATGTCCAAATTAGAATTTTTTTAGAGCATAGATCCATAGTGTATTCCCAGTGGCTATGTCGATTCACAATGACATGGATCCACAATGTATTTTAGTGGCCATGACTCACTTGACATTTTGTGATTTGAGTATGAGAATGCTACCTCATACGATGGTATATTATTATGCAGAGACTTGATTGTTTGCAGGTTCCCGATCAGTGCGCTCCTTGTTTCCGACATACACATTCTACAAAGTATTTCAGCTGTCACGAGTTCCAGCTTCATACTTTGGGGGGAATTCCGTTACACATTATTTTGGTCACCCTAGGGATCCACTAATAACATGTGTTCATGTTCCCATAAAAAGATAAAAAGAGTCTTTCTCCACGAGGAAAGTTACTGGATTTCTCTTCTCAAAAACCCTATTAAGGAAGGTCATAGCAGGTTCCACTATATGTAGGGTGCGACGATGCCTTATCATCACCCCCGTGCTCTAAATCTAGGTTGAAATGTCTTCGTAGGCTGTACAATACCTAGGGTGCGACGATGTCAAAAGCTAAGAAAAGGACAAGTTTCATGAATGTTCTAGAAGGTGATCTTCTAGAAGATGAGGTGGCCTCCAAACAGTTTGGATATTACTCTCTTCTCTGATTTGGTGGGATCACCCTAATCTCCTCAACCATATCTCTTTCACATTATATAAACATGGTTTTCTCATGGAAAAGACTAAGGTTGAATAGGCTAAGAATTGTATGGAGAATTATGCATTGAATCATGCTTGAGAGCCTCATTTTAGTTCATCAAGTCATTGTGGATCTTCTTCATTCAAGGTTGGATCAAGTGTGTGTGTGTGTTGGAGAAAAGGGCCATCGAAAGGGGACCTTATGACATCGAGGCTTTTGGTTGTAATCTCCACTTTCATTTCAATATGATACAACAACATGTTTCTTTCCCATAAAACCAGTCTTGTTTTATTGTATGGTTCCTTGATCACATACATAGGTTCTTGTTGAGTATGTTATATTGCTTTTACTTTGGTTGGATTGTGTTCGCTTGCATATTCAATATCACAGGAGCACCGAAGTGGATCTAGGATGATGATGACAAGAGGAAGCGACATTTAAATGGTATGTTATCTATCTCTTGTTAACTAGTAAACTCAATAATTAGAGCTTAGGGAAAGCATCATATTCTGTTTTGTTTTTTTCTAAATCTATGTGGATCTAGGGAGATATGTTTATGTCCGCATTTACCAATTAATCCCAGAACACCCATGGAATATCATAGTGAGACACTATTATATGATGTCTGTAAGTACCCTGCTTATGACAAATAAATGTACTCCATTGTGCAAGCATGTCGTGAGTGGAGACATTAAATTCTTGGGAAGGAGACAGTCATTCACATTGATCATAAGCCACTATAGTTCATGTGGACCCAAGGCAAATTGTAGAGTGACCGCCTTCAGAAGTGGTCCACAGACTTACAAAAGTTCCACTTCAACATCAAGTATAAAACAAGAAGTACCAACCGAGTTGTTGACTGCCTCAGCCGACCTCTAGTCATGACACTCACTGTAGTGCTATACTCTTGTAGCCATGAGACCTCTGGATGACCCCACCTCTATGAGACCGACCCTAAATTCTCCACCACCTACCAATTGTTGGGTGCAAACTCAATGGTTACTAATTTCCATCTTCAGGACAGGTTGTTGTGCCGTATGGGCGATCTCTGTGTTCCATAAAGTGATCATGTGAAGCTGATTTGGGAAGCTCACTACAGTCAGGTGGCAGGACACTTTGGCATCGAAAATATAGTGGCAATACTATAGAAAAAGTTATATTGGCCGAAACTTCGACAGGATGTCGGCAAGTATATTAGGTCCTGCACCACCTGCGCTATTGCCAAACTGACCACTAAGAAAGAGGGCATGCACACCCCTCTTCCTAATCCTAACAGGCCATGGGAATCCATCTCAATGGACTACATGTCAGTCCTTCCATCCACCAAGAGTAGAAATGACTGTGTTTTTGTGGTTGTTGATCGCTTTTCCAAAATGGCGATTATGGCCACCTGCAAGAAGAGCATCACAACAGAGGCCACTCTCAAGATCTTCTTTGAATGAGTATGGGTACATTTTTGGATCCAAAAAACCATTGTCTTAGATTGGTATAGTCGGTTCCTCAACAAATTCTATTCGATCCTCTGGTCACTGCTGGATACAAAGATCACCAAATCCACTGCCTTCCACCCCCAGACATATGGCCAAACTGAGGTAGTCAATCATATGATCGTGCATATCCTGTGCATGTACAATTCCAGGCACCCCCTCACATGGGATGAGAGTCTTCCCTATGTCTAGTATAGCTACAATCGAGCCCTACATAGCTCAACTTACCACAACCCCTTTCAGTTGGGGTTGGTATTCTAACCATTGGGCCCCATGGATGTTGCACTACCCTTAGCGACCACCTCGACCAACTTGTCCCCTGTTCCACCTGAAGCTAAAAAATCTAGCCGGTTCATTGAGTGGATCCAGCACATCCGCCAACAGGTTCAGGATATTTTTACAGAAGTCTAATGCCAAGTACAAGCAATGCCATGATCAACATCGGGTGCCACATAAGGTTCATGTGGGTGATAAAGTGTGGTTGCAAGAAAGAATGCTTTACAAGGCCCCATTGAAAGCTTCGCCCACTCTATTATGGGTCATACACCATCACCAAGGTTGTGGGTGATAATGATTTTGAGCTCAACATTCCCCCTTTTCTTGGCATGCACCCAATATTCAACGTGGCTCTCCTTCGACCATATTTCCCAACATTATTGGACACCTCAGAGATAACAGAGCAGTTGGTACCAATAGAGCTCAACCCTGAATTCATGCAACAAGAATCTAGTGATCATATTTTGGACACACGGGTCAAGGGCACTAGACATCAAAGGATCCATCTTTATTGAGTTGTCAAAGCAGGGTAGCTCTTGCACCAAGGCAAGTGGCTCACCCGGGGCCAAATTCAACAGAAATTTCCTCATCTGATGGGGGAAGTCAATGCAATGGAGAATATTGATTCCTAAGGGGGGAGGATTTATCTAGATGGATTTCGGTGTCCTCCCACCTATTCCAATTGGTTCATTTTGGCAGTTTTCCAGTTTGGTAGTCTTTTCCTAGTTTTTGGGTCCCTAACTTCTGGGGCCGTTTTGAGGCCCTAAACAATGTTTTTAGGGCTCACCACAGTCATATTGTAGAAATAATGAAAGTCTGATGACAATGTGTGTATTCCTCGAATAGACCTTTCCAACGGGCTATCTTGGGCCTAAAACGAAGATCATATGAAAAAGTTATGACATAGAGAAGTTGATGTACTACCTTACCCCAATGGGGCCTACATGACTTTTGGCGCTTCATCTCCTAGGGTTAGGTTTTTGGATGTCTAGGTTTTTCAAATTCATTCTTATTTTAAAAATTCCTTCAGAGCCTCATTGTAATCATCTTCTTGTGAATGAGCGCAACTGTCACATCTCTTCTTAAAGATAAGCCGCCACCATTCCAGCAAGCTTGTTTTCTGCCTCATTTTGCAGTTTCAACTTCTTTCCTTATTGAATAGAAACCAATTTTACTGTATCTCTTTTATTCCGTGTTAAACATATTTTAATAATCTAAATTCATTTTGTTCTTCTCATAAAATATGGATCATAAGAAGAATATAACTCTTCTCCTTCCCATACATAGGATTCATCGAAAAGAACGCACTACATCTCATTCTTTTGCATCATATTGGAGTCAAGTCTCCCACACATCATCAGTTTCATCTCTGTGAACCCTTTGATTAAAAATCCATTTAATTCAATCACGCACTAATAAAATCAACTATAACATTTTTTGGTTTTAGCACACCAACAATAGTACAGGGTTAAGGTCTTTGGACTAGGTGAAGTGAGTAAATCTTCCAAGAATACTAAAGAGACTGTAGAACAATAGCGAGTGTACAAGTCCAACTTTCATATAAGTATATCCAAGAAACCCTTCTCACACAAGGGATAAACACAAGGTCATGTGCAGAAGAGCAATATAGATTTTCCCTCCAAATCTTGACCAATCATAGTGGACAAAGCGTATATTGGGGTTTTTTCTTGAGAAGTCATTGGTTTCATTTGGTCTCAATGCTTTGTGAATCTCGAATCTATTGAGGGTCCTTAAGAGTCTTACCGTTCCACTTGTCTTCAATTATCTTGAAGAGCTTAGGATTTTGATATATTGCCCATATGTTCGGTCCCGACTGTCAATTGTACCCATCTGGAGGCTGATTGCGAGTTCGTAACCTTAGTGGCCTTTCGTAGGTATCTACCAAGGTGACTATGGGGGGATTCCCTTGTTACCTGGGGTAGACGTCGTATCACACTCTTAGTACCCTTGGAGGGTGATCTTACAAAAGAAAGGGTTTCTTTCACCGCTAAGGGATGTTACGTGGAGGTCAGGGTAACTACTTCTCATTTCTTCGCTGAAAACTTGACATCCCATCTTCGGAAGATCCTTGAACCTATCGTTGCTTGGTTGATTATTTTTAGTTTTCTTAGGGGTGTATTTCTTTGAATTTCATAGTCGGTCATAGGATCAGATATTTAACGATATACAAGGATGGAACCTGATGTTTTGGAACCTCAAACCAATGTTTCTTATGAAGGAATGATCGAGGATCCAACTTCTAAGACCGAGAGCATAACTCCTGGAAGTGACCATCACATAGAAGAACCGGTCACAACCTTCATAGAAAGTGTTGAATATTACACGAATCCTTTGTTTACTAATCCACTTGGCCCACCACTCACTGATCCACCATCCATGAGATATGTTGATTCTTTTTCTTCTTATAGATTACCACTCAATTCCACCATTACACCATCTTTTGGTGTGAATCCCTCATCTTTTGATTTTCCTGAACGACTTGGGAATTTATCTTTTTCCACAACTCCTATATTTGATATTGTTGGTGCTTTTTCTTTATTGAAAACATCAGTGACCCAGGTAATCCCGAATCAACCACTTGTGCATACATCTTCCTTTGCACACGGGCCAGGTAGTATTCCTGCATCACTTTTTCCACACATGTACACACCAAGTTCCTTACTTGGTCATTCCATTGGTCAGATAAACAATAATCAAGTCCTTTATACATCCATAGTTCCAGAAGCTACTCAACCTCTAGCTTGCCCATCACATATTAGTACACCCTACATTGGAGGCCAATCTTCAATGGGAGGCCAACCTTCAGCTGGGAGGCAACCTTCAGCTACATGGAAAATTTTTACTACGGGACAACCTACACGGTTGCAATATCAACCTACCTAGGGTCACTCCACTCTTTCTAGTACTTCTATCCCTACTACCACTGGCCTATTTATTGGACCTCCATTTCCAGGAACTTTTAACCCTTTGTGGGGCCAACCTAATCCAGCGAGAATTCTTTCGCAAGGAACTTTTCCCTTTCAATCCGTAAACCTTGTGATTCTGACACAATAGTCCCTTCAACCTCAATACATGGGGGGAACATCGGGTCAATCGCAGTACATAGGATTTTCATCTGTTCAATCACAATATATGGGTGGAAAACTAGGACAATCGCCTTATATGCGTGGACAATCAAGACAACCCCATTACATGGGTGGACCACCCAGGAAACTGCCATATATGGGGGGACCATCCATCTTTTACATCTCATTGCAACCCAGATATAGTCCTACTGGTGTTCCCATGCTATATGATTACCACCAATATCGACAGGCCAACCAACAACTTCCATTCTTGGCTATGTTATATCTTCTAGATATGTCACATTTGACCAATGATCCCATCCAACATGCTCCGTTTTGGCCCGCCATCCCTACCAAATTGTTGTCCGACATTTCAAAATTCGACAGAAAACCTGGAGAATATCCTAACAATCATGTTATGAATTTCCATTTATGGTGTTCTTCCAACTCTTTTATGGATAATTTAATATGTCTTAGGCTCTTCTAGAGAACACTTACATGTGTTGCAGTGAAATGGTATATTGAATTTCCACGTAACTCCTTTGTCTACTTTAACACTCTTGCCATGGTTTTTCTGATGCATTTTCAGTTACCTATACGGTATGAGACCGATACCAAGCTTTCGACCTCACTATGTAAATCCTCTTCCACCCACATATCTAATCATATTCATGAGTGGAGATGGTTTATTAAAGCTCCCATTCCGGACCAACTCCTCGCAGATTGGTTTATAAAGTCGCTCTTGCCTCCCATCGTCTGTGATGTTGCTAAGGGAAACGTTGTTACTAAGGAGCAGGCTATCAACTATGTGTAGTATTTGGACTTGGTCTACTCCCATTTTGGCACACTTTATGATCTGATCCCTAATTCTCCTCGTCCATCGAACGATCCAACAAAACCTGCTCCGGAACCAAGTTCTGTTTCAGACACCAAAACTACTTCTGCTCCTGCTAAAAAATCCGAGGTGAATGTGGTCCAATCCTCTTCATCTTATCAACTAGGAGGTAAGAATAAAAACAAGGGTAAATCCAATAAATCTTATAACCAACATGATAATTCAAAGACTACTGATACTCAAAAAACTAGGAAGCCTAAGTTTTCTTGTATGATTTGTGAGGAAGACCACTACATGAAATAATGCCCTCATTGTGAGGAAGTTGCTAAATTTCAAAAGGGTACCTCCTAGGTTCAAAAACAAAATCTGATTGTGCAAAATCCTTAACCTCCACAAGGGGGAAATGTAGGTCATTCCCACCATGGGGATTCTTCCATGAATGCCTATGAGGTGTACATGTTTAAGGTAGTTAATGTGACAACTCGAGTGAACACTTACGACACTCCTCTAGGTGATCAGACAAAGGGGAAGGATTTCGACCATCCCTTCATACCCACTCCTCCTCCATCTTCCAATCCTCTTCAGATTGAGAATCCAACCTCTGACGAAGTGTTGCACTTGCCCAAGAGAATAATTTGAAAAGTGACATTTAATCCAAATTACTGCGTTGTCCAAAACTACAACATCGTTGAATATTTGGAGCAAGCGCGTTGTGCTATGTCAGCCCTTGAATTCTACAGAACTATCCAAGTCAACATAGAAAAATGTTATTATCCATTGGAGCTATGGATCTAGAGGTGTCGAATCTGATCATGTTTAATTTGGATTACCTTAAGGAGAGGCTCTCCCAGCACTTAACATTCCAAATTCAAGTTTTGGTTGGTGGAAATAACGTTTATCATATTGTCTTCGATGAGGGAGCTTCCACATATTTCATGTATTTTCCTTGTTGGAGAGCCCTAGGTTCTCCTAAACTTACCTCGTCTCTGACCACCTTCATAGCATTTGATGGACATGGTTTCCAACCTTAGAATCTCTTGCAATCTTTTGCTGTGACATTGAGGGGTAAGATTGTTTCGGTCGATATCGAAGTAGTTGACGCACACTTAGATTACAATTTTTTACTTTGTCGTAGTTGGTTCTACGCGATGATTTCCATCACATCTACAGTGTTTCATTTCTTATGATTTCCCCATCAAGGACAAATTATCACTGTTGACCAACTGGACTATATCACTCCAGATCTCCACAATGTTGCAACGAATGATGTCCCTTTTCTCAGAAAATCTAGTCTTGAGAGTGTAGGTGTGGGTCTCCCTAAGGATTCCTCACTAATGGGGTTTTTTCCTTTACCTTCTCCTGTCACCTCGCAGGTTTCCACATTAAATATGATTTCGACTCAGGTGCGACAATCCCTCGAATCATCCAATTCTTTGGTAGTACCTAGTCTTGATGAGCATAGTTGATTGTCTCTATCAAGCTCGTTAAAAAATGACATCGAGTCCCCTCCATTCCAATTGAGTCTCACTCTGGATCACTTACTTGAACCTTCTTTTCCTCTGCCTTGTGAAAAGGTTCCCATTAGTAACCAACTGCCTAAACAAGGAAAGAAGAAAATTCGTTGGAGGAAACGACACTTGGGCGGAAGGTCTCCAACCTCTAGGAGTCATGCTAGAGAAAACCCACTAGATTATGTCATGCAATATGGGGGAAAAACATCTCTAGAGAGACACATTTCTAGGAGTGATCCTCGTTTGAGCCTCATCCCCATCATAACGTAGTGGTCTTTTCTAGAATGATCTTAGACTTTTTTCTTTGTCGTGCTCATAAATACATGAGAATAAGTTACCGAGCTCAGTGTTTGTTCTTTCTCCTACTCATTAATACATGAGAATAGGTTACCGAGTATACTTTTAAATATTTTTTGGAATCGTAAAAGCTATACAAAAAAGGAACTCTTTGGAGTATCCTTTAAGCTCTTTTCAGACTCTCTAAACATGAAAAGATTGTCGAGTGAGCTTGTTTCCTTTCACACTCGTTAAAAGGTTAGAAAGGTTATATTTTGAGTGATAGTTTACCCCTTTTTCGACCTCGTTAGACTAATTATGAAAAATGAATACTCTAGTCAAGCATGATTAGAAGAGTTCTCTTAGGTATCCTTTTATACATTTTCAGACCCAGGGGACTAACTTTACGAAAATTCCATTATGGAGTCTTCTTTATCGAATCTTTTCATACTCTTCAAATATGAAAAGACCATTGAGTTTTATTTCCTTGAACTCATAAAATATACACAAGGAAGGACCCATCTTGGAATGAACCCTTCCTTCTTCAGGTTCGTTAAACATGTGAAGATGGGACTCATCAAAGATGAGTTAACCGAGTATTTGTTATCCTCCCCGAGCTCGCTAAAAAACAAAGAGGTACTCGCCTATCTGGGTAGGGGAATTTTTTTGAGAAGTGAGTCGAGTATTTCATTTATCGAAGCTTGATGTTTCCCTTGGACATGGCACTTGTTCGAATATCATGTGTCATTGTACTCTTTTGAATCCTTCAGAAGAGAACCCTTGGTTTTCGTCTCATTCCATGTGTCGTCACACTCTTTTGACTCCTTCAAAGAGATCCATTTGTTTTCATCACATTATCATACTTGATCTTCATGCTTTGTTGAGTCAATGTTTCCAAGTCATTGATTGTGCCACTATATGTTCAAGGGAAATCAACCTCTGCATTTTCACCCTTGTGTCAGTTTACCATCATTTGATCCATCACTATTCATCATTATCCTTATTCATTTTGTGGTGATGACGGGGGATACATCATGGCCCTCCTTTGACAATTCTATTTCCGTTGACATAAACACATTATCCTGGCATCAGACTTAGAAATAAATTAGTACCTTGGAGCCTTCATGCCTCAATGGAGGGTTTCCTCGCTTTCAACAGTGGGTTTTATATAATTGACCCATGATCGATTTATTCCATGAGTGTTTGACTACAGATCATCTACTCACATTCGATAGAATGTACTCAGAGTACCTTGGGAGTCATTATCATCATTGGTGATTTCCCCAACACTTGTTAACGGTATACATCATTGACCGGTAATCAAGTGGTTTCTACCATGTTCGATGTCAATCCATCCATTCACATGGATATATACGTATTATTCGGGATCGAGATTGAATACCCTGGGGGGACTATCTAGTAAACACTCATTTTTGTTATCTTCCTTCCCTAGGATTCAATAGAGATTATGAAGTTGTGATATATAATGTGACATAGATCCACGTTGTATTGGTATGTGGCTATGGTATGTCATGTTGTAGCTCCACTGTGTACAATATCATGTCTACATTTTGATTGAGTCATGGAGATATGGATCCACATTGTATGTTCAGTGGCCATATCCTTAGTTAGTTTTTTCATGGATCCGCAGTGTATTCGTCAACGACCATGCTTTGATTTAGATGATTCTGAGTATGGGTATGCCTACCTTGGGGATGATATATGTATATTGATGGATGTTCACTTTCTTTTCTGATAGGTCTTCTGACTTCAGTCCCTTGATTCCACATTATTACAAAGTGTTTCCACCATCATTTTCGTCCTCTGATCTCAAACTTTAGGGGGCATATGTTATACACCATTTTGTCACCCTTTGCTAAGTGTAGTAAGTGTCACACTTCACTTTTCTAAGTGTCACAAGTGTCGCACTTCACTCTGATCGGTGTCATTAGTGTCACAAATGTCATGGTCCATTCTACTAAGTGGCGTACCTTATTTATCACACTATTCCTAAGTGTCTCCACCTCAACACCATGCATGAATGATCCATTACATTCCCTTGAGCATCAAGAAGGAGAATACACCTTTAAACCCTGACAATTTTGCCTTTTTCACTCAGTTCATTTGACCATGGTCACTCCCATGTTCACTTTTGGGGAGTGACCATCCCCTTGACATGGTGTTATGGGAGCAACCAGGTCGCTCTATCTTCCCTTCCATGGGAGCAACCATCTTGATTAGGTCAAAGTGCACGATTCTAGGGGAAGATTTCAAGAAGAATCTAGGATCTTCTTGGGTTATTTTCTTAGTTTTTTCACTAGATTAGTTCGAACTTGGTTTCTATGCTATGATGGGAATAACCTTGTTATGAAGATAACTCATTCCTTACCAAGATCCATTATTTTCTCAACCAAGTCCCTAATTTATTCTAAGTGGTTGAGCTCCTATGAATCTATATAACTAGGCCATTTCAGAGTGAGAGGGGGATGGAAGGGAAGAATACATCAAACCTATGATATTGTGAAAGAGAGACAAACCTTTGTGAAGAAGTTGAGTTGGATTCATTTTCAAGGGATGAATAAGGAATATTAGAGGATTGCAACATCATCAGGTTGTAAACTTCTTGCTTTTCATTGAATATAAGAACTTGGCCTATTTCTCTTAGACTTTCTTGTTCATTTCTTGTCTATTTTATTACTTGATGCAAGTTATCAATTGGTAGGGTTTCTATTACCTAATCATAGATAGTAGGAGGAGGAGGTTTCTATGTTCTTGCAGTATTGACTTCGCAAAGGAGCTGTATGGATTGGAGCTAAGCTGCTGGAGTGACGAGGACAACCATAAGAAACCAGGTACACAAACCTCTTATCCTTCTCTCTCAACCCTCCCACAAGAAAATAGAATGGTTTGTTAGGAGGATGTTAGTGTCCCTTTGTTATAAGTTGTCTCACTTGTAGGAAACCCAAGTGAGGGGAACTCAACCTGCCTGTAGGGGGAGAATTCTCACCACAAGTACCTAGGTGTCTCGGTAGATGGAAGTAACTTCATGGGGTTGCTAGTGGTTCAATAAATGTACCAATGTTTGGTCCAAAGGTACGGTTGGTACCCAGTTGGTGACAGAAATGAAAATTCACAATTCCAAGGAGAAGCAAATTGTTGCTAGCAGAAAGAATGTAATGGTCCTAGTCAAATGTTGTAATGAGGTGCATGATCGACGATGTCTAATACGTCTGTGTCTTGGTCCAAGTTGTACTGCCTCATCATAGGAAAATGTGTTATCCCCAAATTGTTTTAAGCCCCGACTCCGTTGTTTAGGAATACATATTTTGTAGTAGCATGTACAATAATCCCTCTCATCCAGAGAGAGATTGTGGCATCAAGTTGTGGAAGTAACCACTCAGATAGGTACGAGAGTGACAAATGTGAGTTGTAGCCTAAACTTGATGAAGATCAAAGAAGTGAGATCTTCGATATAGGGTGGGAATATGTATGGATCAGTCATAGAAGGAAGCATAGAGATTTGGACTAGTGAACATTGAAGAAGAAAAACATGTATTTGTTAAGGGAGAGTGTTAGAATAATTACCTCATACATGTTGTAATAGGAAGCACATGACTTGTGACCTGTTGAATAGGTAACTAGATAATATGACTTATGTGAATAAGTTAGTAAGGAGATACAAAAGTCAAAGGAATAGTTGATCACATGGCTCAAGGAGATAAGGATAGTGCATAAGATAAATCAAAGCCCTTGATATGTGAGAAAGAACAATGGTTGAGCAGTGCTCAACATTGTATAAATACATGTGTTATCTAATGTAATAGATAATAAAGTGAAGTAAGCAAATAAGTAAGTCATTTGGTGTATGCTCTATCTCTCTTATGTCTCTCTCATATTTTATTACATGTAAAAATATTTCCTCCATGGTGGAATGTACACTCCTCTCTCCTTGA
>SNQJ01S0007409.1:321653-331838 GCA_010110895.2 Picea sitchensis | reverse complement strand
TATTTGCAAGCACTTCCCGCCACCTGTGACATGTTTACCGAACTTATCAATATCAAACCTAGGTTTTAGGCTTGGTTGCTATTGTATATGGTTAGGCACTCAAATTCTCTCAGTAAAACCAGTTTTAATGAAAATTTCCATCTTTATGGCCTACGAAATATATCAATTCTTTGGATCTTTTGTTAAAAAAAATTCACAATATAAATCTCAGTATATTGATTTTGAATCTATAATTTTTTTAATGTTTTTTAATATATTTTATATTTAGATATTTTATTTTTAATAATATAAAATAAATTATTATAAGCTTATTCAAATTATTTATTAAAAAGGTTATTTATTATTTATTATAAGATGCAAAATATATGAAAAAGATTATTTGATCATAAGTTTGAATGTATTGAAATACATTGGAATGTTTTTTTATGAGATATATATGATAAATGTTATATTTAATGAATAAAGATGTTAAAGCAGTTTTCATATATATGTATTAGAATTATTGGAAATTTGTAGTCTAAGTTAAGATCTCGGGGATAGGTATCCAAACAACTCCCTGTTACCATCTCTTATTGAAACTTAGAAGTTGTGAAATAGGAAACCAAAAATCCTCTAAATCAAGCATTCCTACACCATAAGGCAGGGGGATACCCGTGAAGAGTCGAAGGCCGAGGTCCGGTTGTTCTATGCATGCCTCCTTGAGTCACCCAACTCTTGGAAAGCATCCAGCCCGTGACCCATTTCTTAGGCAGAAAATCTAAATGTCGTGCTTCATCGAGGTAATTAGTTGCCAAATCTAGGTTTTTCTACATAGGTGGCAGTTGTGGGCTGCAATCGCACCTCAATCAGATTTTGAATGGTTGTTGGGAAAGATCCCCAGTACTTTTGGGATATGCCCCCTTCACCCCTCATTATAACTGATTGTTCATACCTTCACTAGTTTCTCTTCCAGTGGATTCATGCCCCACTGCTGAGTGCTTTTGGAAGGCCCTATGCTATTGAGAGGAAGGACGATACGTCTTTTAGGACACGTGCAAATTTATTTTTATTTCCCGACGTGGATAAACCTCACTACCCTACATTGATGATTGATTGTTTTTTTTTTATGTATGATATCCACTATTGATTACATCCATCTTTGAGTAAGATTATTGAGTTAGTCCAAAAATATATAAAGCACTTGTTCATTTATTTCACTCATCGAAACTCACATATATATTTCTATCTAGTCCAACATCATAGGGGAACCACAAAATCCCCGTTGTTCTAGATGCTTGTTGAATCTACCCCCAATATTGGAAGGTATCCCCAACTTGGCTGATACATCATCTCATTCATCCCATACACCGATGAATGAAATTGTTTTAGGATCAACCTTGCTAGGTTCTACCTTGTTTGGCGCCAACATCCCAGACAACCTACCCACTAGTCCTTCACAATGAGGAGGAGCTCAAAATTCCTCACACGAAACTAATTATCAACCATCACATACCATGATTGCACCTAAACCCAATTTTCCATACTTGGCATCTCTGAACATCCCTTCAAACTATTTGAACATATGTTCAAACATGAACATCCCATAACAATGTGTTACCCCCCAGGGGGACCCAATCCAACTTCATTCACACCAGGGTCACCATTTTAGGGTCACCTTATACTACCATCCATGGATCGAGTATAATGTTATGCCATGTATATTATAGAACATTTAATCACATAAAATGGATTGTAAAGTAACATTTAGTATTAGATATCACTGACAAATATTTATAACAACTTAATGTCATAAGCGTTGATCTCCAAAAAATTAAAATTTGTATAGGTATTCTACAGATGGGAAAGTGGGAAGACATTATGGAATTGGACACAGAAGACCCAGAAGATATGATAGATTTTCCAGCTAAAGATCTAACATGGAACCAAATTGGAGGGGATCAACTTGCTATCATTCCATATAGTCGACTTGGAGATTTTATAAATGGGGAGAAATCAGATGAAGAATATCCCACTCGATTTGTTGTTAATACAAATCGATCTAAAGAAGTGGAGGAGATTGCATGTGCCCGCATTAACACATGTTTGGAATATGCCATGTGAGTCTTTATTTGTTTAATATAATTATGAAATTCTAATTCAAGCTTATTATGAAAAAATTGTGTTGACATGTTTCCTAATTTGTTATCATTGTTCTTATTTAGTTATTGGTGTGTATATGGTACGGATTCGACACACCAAATATCAGGTGGTGCGATTACAATGAATCCACATGGATCAACAAAAATGAAACACAATCCACGCCAAAGAATTAAAGTTGGTTGTAGATGTCATTTCATCATGCATCGACTCTATATGCATCCAAATGATGCTATTCTAACATACACTGGGTGTAGGCATATTGATCAATATGGTGGCATGTGTCACGGGAAGAATGCAGTGGGTAGACCTCAAACATTCAAATATGCACCACATTTGTCCTTTGATATACGAGCTAGTGTAGAAAATATGATTGAAGATGGTTTTAATGTCACAATGGTTTGGGATAAATTCATCTCTGATGTGCAACACCAATCTGGTGAGTTACTCACAAGGGTAACTCGGGATGCCTTAATGACAAGGATGGATATTTCTAACATTTACCATAATATTAGAAAGAAAAAATATATGAAGGATGAGAGTGATCCAACAAGTGTTGAATGTTGGTATAGTCAATTTCCAGATAGTTTTTTTTTTCTATCAAAAGCAAGATATTATGGAAAACATACCATTCATTATAGGCATACAAACCCGTTGGATGCGTTCCATGATGGTAAAGTATTCACACAACAATGCTATGTCTATGGATTCCACATTTAGTACCAATATGTATGGGGTGCGTATAATCAACCTTTTCATTTATTTATGGTGATTAAAATCAATTTTTATGTGTTGAATACTATATTAACACTTATGCTTTTTGAATGTAGTATCAACTTTATACGTTAATGGTATTCGACCAACATCGTAATGGTGTTCCAGTGGCTTGGGTGATTTCATCACGTAATTCTTCATATGATATTCGTAAATGGTTGTCAGCTTTATTTGATGTGGGAATGAAAGAACGCCCAAATTGGCATGTACAAGCATTTATCACAGATGATGCTACTGCTGAGATTCAAGCATTAAGGTTCGACATTTGTTTTATTTCAAAATAAACATGAAAAAACATGTTTCATTCACATAATTTACTATCTTCTATTGTAATGTTATTTCAGGAGTTTAACCAATTCCTCAATTCTACTATGTGTATGGCATGTCCATCGAGCATGGGTAAAAATATTGGAAGCAAAGTGAAACTCAAAGAAAACAAGTCTGAATTCTTCGTTCTTTAGGAGAAATCATGCATAGTTGCCAAAATGATGAGTCTGTACTAAAAACAGTTGCAAGAATATTTCATGAATTTAGTGAAGAGGAAAAGTTTCTGAAATATTTTGACACCACTTGGCTATCCAATGAAAAAATCTGTAAGTGTCATGTAACATTGAATCATAACTATTATTCCATACTTGCATGTTTTTAGACATTACTTTTTAGTTGATGATAAATTTTTTTACAGATATGTGGGCAAAAGCTTATAGGAAATTTCCGCATTCCAATCAAGACACCAATAATGCAATTGAATCCTATCACAGGTATCTAAAATATAAGTACCTATATGAGGATAACAAATCATGCCACAAACGAGTGGATTTGTTGTTGTTCATCTTATTGAAAAAAGTTGAACTATACTATATTCATAATCAACGTTTAAAAGAAGCAGGAATTATAAAGCCTACCAAGTGTGAGAAACAAGAGACTCAATCAAAGGCTAGAGCAATCCATATACCAGATGAGGATTGTTTGCATGACCCAAAATGTATGAATGAATTTCTACTTCGTAGTCAAAATAAGGATACTCCTGATACCTGGTATAATGTCATATACACAGGGTCTGAGTTTAATTTTTGTAGTTGTGATTGGGCGTTGAATGGCAATGTTTGTAAGCATGTCTTCAAAGTTCAAATGTGGGCTAGTGAACATGATGTAGACATTAATACATTACCAAATGTTTCAAGTTCGATTATTGACAGACCTGCATTTTTAGTTGATTTAAATCAAACAACGACAATGAGCCTGCTACCAGAAGACCAAACAAACCTTAACCATGTAAATATTTTATCAGATCATGTTGATCCTGACACATCAACATTGAACAATCCAATATTTGAGGTTGATAGATTGCAATTTTTACATGCATCGATCAATAAAAGAGCGAGGAATATGTTGAACAATTTGCCTACAAATGTGGACCATGCTGAAGCAATTGACAAATTGTTTTTCACTTTAGAAGTAGAGATAAGAAAAAAATTGTCAGTGTCATGTCTCCATCTAAAATCATGACTAAGAGACAACACAGTGTTTTGAGCCCGCAAAGTAAAAAGATACAACATCATCGTCAGAGACATTCAACTAAAGATAAATCACAATTTCAAAGGGTTGGACGGGCTCGCGTAAAGTCAAGGAATAAAATGGAAATAATTTCTTTGAAAGATCATAGGAATGTGCAACGAACCTTTGATCATGTGCAACATTACATTCCAGACAATATAGGTATTGTAGTTAGAGATTTTAAGTTGTTTTACATTATATGAATTATATTATTAGCCTCAAACTCATTTTAGGAATGTTGTATGATTGTAGTTACAGTTGAGGGATCCACATCTCATAATCAACCTCGTCATGTTCCACGTTGTCAACTTCAATTATTTTTTGGTGATATTATTGAGGGTAACACAGGTACATTTTTAAAATTATTTCGACAAAAAAGAGTTGTAAAAATATTTATATAGTTTAGTTAAAGTTTGTCCAATTAAATATTTAGTGCATCGTGTCTTACAATGAACACTAACCTTATTTAATTTTAATGGTTTATGTTGTAAGTTGAACAAAATGATTTAGTGATTCAAGAAATTAGCACATGCATGCCAACAGTGCCATTACTTCCAGATTCGAACATATGAGGCTTGATGAAAGGTAAATTTAACATTCAAGTTTTCGAAAAGTAGTCATATGATAATTGACATGAAGCATATATTATTTTAGCATGTATTTTAACTAAAAAAAATTAGTTATGAAATATTACTAAAAATACATTTGTTTATTTGTGATTTTTAGGAGTACCGAGGGATTGGTTATAATGACGTGATGAAAGCATTTGGATTAAGTTTTGTAAAATTATGTTTTTGTCTTACACCACTTTAACCATTGTCCATATCATAGTTAATTCTTATTTCTAAAATCCATTAATTTATATACATTGTATATTAAGATACATTTTATCATTACATCGTGATGACATCATAACTTAGAGAGCAAGAAATTTGACATAAGAATTGGAGAGCTCAAGTTGGTTCTGTAACTGGATATGTTATGAAGTTGGGATATTTGTTGCAAATTCATCTTGATGTTGACTTTAAGCATGCTAATTTGAGTTCTTAGGGATAGGATCCCAAGAAATTTCTACATAAAATAGTTTTAACAATGCAAGTTTGTGAGGTATTTTGAAATGTATTATCAATCTCTATCTAAAATTGAATGAAGGAGATTATGTACTTGTCAAAGGAACATGTTATTGATGGAAGAACAAGCTCCATTGTATGTGTCCCTGCATTAGAAAATCACCATCCTTGGTTATCAACTATTTTCTTTAGTCATTTCAATGTGAAGGCATATGTAAAGGGTTAATATTCAATGAATATTTACAAGTAATAATAGAGAATGAAAAAGTTTGATTTGTTACAAGTATATATAAGCTTCATGTCATTCAGAACTTGAAGCAAACAAACTAAGATCTACAACTACTACTAGGTGAAGAGGGCTATAATCAAAGGTTGAATTGGGCTTGTTATCCATTTTTCCTTTTCATATTTGAAGCAGAAAAAACACAAGAATGCATCCTTTATAGCCATTGGAATATTTATAACAAAATTTTGATATTTTTCCTTTGTGAAGTAGTAATATTAATATAAAGTATAGAGTTTAAAAGATTTTCTACTAGATGTTGTTAGAATTAATTAATAGTTATATTTAATTGATTTTCATAGTAGATGCGGGGAATGTAAATCTGTTATGAAGTATGAAAAGAACATAGAATGTTTGAGTAAATATTATGCAATATAGAAAGGGAAATTTTTCCTAAACTTTAAAACTTCAAATCAAATCTAATTCTTTCAACCTTAGGTTATCACTATTCCACTGGTAGAAAATCAGGTTGCAAAGTGAAATATGCCATTGGTTGTGGGCTCTTTGAAATAGTAATCTCTCAACTAGTGAGGTTAAAGGTTTTGAAAGAAGATTCTAACACACATGTAGAATGAAAATACTTCTATTAAATCTAATGAGGTTAAAATGCTTCCGTAAATCTCTCTTCCGTAAATGATTATGAATGCCAGCCATATGAAATGAATGGATTGATGAAGCCATTGATTGAAGACCCTGGTTGGAAGGTTTAATGGAAAATATCCGGAAGAAAAGGATCTAACAAGTTGGTTGCAGAACCAGTGGAAACTGCTAATTGGATATGTCCCTAAGATACACATCTTGTCCAAAAGCTTGATCTATTTTTCTTTCCTTTCAGATGATGATTGCAAAGAAATTCGCAAGAAGAGCTGGTCTTGGGGACTATCTGGTTTGTCCCTGAAACCCTGGACAGTGGACTTTGACCCTGGAGGAGGGAGGGAGGAGAGAGAGGGAGGGGGGAGGGGAGAGGGAGAGTTGGTGGAGAGAGAGTGGGGTAAGTGGGGAGAGGAGAGAGATAAAGAGAGGGAGGGAGAGGGACAAAGATGGTATTTGATGATATCCACTCTTCAAGTCTATCTTGGAAAAATAGCCTGCTCCACTCAAACATTCCATCAAATTATCCATCCTTGGTAAAGGAAATCTGTACCTAATGGTTATCTTGTTGATGGCTCGGGAATCTGTACACACTCTCTATCCTCCATCTTTCTTTGGGCTTAATACAGTCGGTACAACACACAGGCTTATTCTTTCCCTGACTAACCCTTTATCCAACAACTCATGGACTTGATTTTTGACCTCCTCATTCTCTATAGGCGTCAACCTATAAGCTGCATTGTTTGGTAAAATAGCTCCTGAAATAAGGTCAATGTGATGGCTTATGCTTCTAATGGGTGGTAGTGAGTGTGGTAACTCATCTACGACTATATCAGAAAAGTTTTCTAACAGTTCCTAGATTTCTATTGGTAAGTCTTCTATAGAGGTAGTTATAAGGATAACTCTAGGCTTCCTCACTACATCAAAGTGCGTTTCATTTTCTTTTTTGACTCTTTCAAGAGCTCCTTCCCACTCATCAGAAGTATGCTTGAACTAGTTTTTTTCTTCTTCTCTTTGTCTTCTGTGGGTAATAACATATGTGTCCTATAATTCTTTTCTAGGGTGTAGGTATTTTTTCTCCCATCATGAATAACCTTTCGGTCATATTGCCATGGTCTCCCCAATAAAATATGACAGAAATCCATAGGAATTACATCACACAATATTTCATCTTTGTAACCTCCTATTTTAAAGTCAACTCGACATTGCTGACTTACCATGACTTGATGTCCTTTCTATAACCATGATACCTTGTAAGGCTTTGGATGTGCAGTTGTCTTCAGCTCTATCTTTTCCACCATCTATGTGGATATGAGATTGTCAGTGCTTCCACTGTCTATGATCACCTTGCAAACCATGTCTTTCGCTCGCAAACCATGACACAGGTTGAAGCAGGCAGAAGAAAATTGTAGCAGAGAAGGATGATGGATAGCGACCATTGCAACAATAAAGTTGTAACAGAAGAAGAGGGAAGTTGACTGAAGAAATTTGTATCAACAAAGTAAGTGGTAAACAACAACATAAAGTTTGGAGGCCTAGATAGATTGTGGTCTGTTGTTAGATGTATGTGAAGTGGTTTTTAGAGTTCTTGACTTTATTAGAGGGGAATCTCTCTTCCGTACTCTCTTCTGTATATGTGTATTTTGTCTTCCGTATATGCGCATTTGCGAAAGCCAAAATGCGCATATGCGAAAGATAGCTTCCGTAAATGTACATTTTGGCTTCTGTATATGCACATTGTTTCCTTCCATAAATGCGCATATACGGAATCTCTCTTTCGTATATGTGCATTTTGTCTTCCGTATATGTGCATTTACGAAAGCCATAATGCGCATATACAAAATCTCTCTTCCGTATATAGAGCTTTCGTATATGCACATTTTTTCCTTCTGTAAAGGTGCATATACAGAAGCCAAAATGTGCATATACGTAAGAAAGATTTCGTATATGTGCATTTTGGCTTCCGTATATGTGCATTTTTGGAAGCCAAAATGCGCATATATAAAAGATCTCTTCCATATATAGAGCTTTCGTATATGCACATTTTGGCTTCCTTAAATGCACATATACATAAGCGAAAATGCACATATACAGAAGCTCTCTTCCGTATATGCGCATTTTGGCTTCTATAAATGCGCATATACGAAAGCTCTCTTCCGTATATAGAGCTTCCATATATGCACATTTTGGCTTCCGTATATGCACATTTACGGAAGCCAAAATGCGCATATATGGAAGATAGAATGCGCATATAATATACGGAAGCCAAAATGCGCATATACGGAAGATAGAATGTGCATATACGGAATATAGCTTCCGTAAATGCACATTTTGGCTTCTATATATGCACATTGTTTCCTTCCGTAAATGCGCATATACGGAAGCTCTCTTCCATATATGCACATTTTGTCTTCTGTATATGTGCATTTATGGAAGCCATAATGCGCATATACAAAAACTCTCTTCCGTGTATAGAGCTTCCGTATATGCACATTTTGGCTTCCGTAAATGTGCATATACAGAAGCCAAAATGCACATATACGGAAGTTGTCTTCCGTATATGCTCATTTTGGCTTCTGTATATGCACATTTTTTCCTTCCGTAAATGTGCATATACGGAAGCCAAAATGCACATGTTGGCTTTAAAAGAACCAAATTGTGGAGATACAAGATACTGAGCTGCCTTCCAAGCTTCAAAATCATTAAATTGTATCCTTAATACCAACAATGTAAGGTACAAAGAGAAACTCTAAATACTTGTTTCACCACTTGTGATAAACAACTTTTTATCAGAAGTTGGTTGCCAAATTCACATTATGTAGATTGAAAAATTGGAACCTTTATTAGAAGAATGGAAACTGGAATTGGAAGAAAACCAATCCATACTTTCCCTAATATGCAACGATATTTTGAGAAGGCCATTGGAATTTGAAAAGCTAGAGCTCATACTTTGCTTAGGATGCAAGAGATTGAAAAATTGGATCACATAATGATGAAACTCTCTTCCAAATCTTACCATTGAATTTCACAATTTAGAGAAGAAGAAAAAAATTAAAAGAATAGATTAGAACATATGCTCAACTTTATTCATGTGGCCAAAGGATTTTTATAATTTTATAATGGGTCCAATCAACTAATTGTCTAATTGAAAGAAACAATAAACTAAATGAATGCATGTTGAAGGATGGAAGAAAATATAAATAATGCATATGCACATAACTCCAAGGTTGAAAGATGCAACTCACTATCCATGAATGCTAGAAAAGTCCCTTCAAGATATGTGAGTCGTTGATGAGTCATCCTTTGTTGGTGACGTGGATCTCAAGCTAGATTTTGTTAATCTCCCCTGCCATAATTTCTCAACTACTCTCCAACTGCCGCATTTAATTATTCTTCTCTCCTTCTACATTCTTCTATGTATCTTGACATTTCTACTTGCCAGTGTATGCGAGAACCTTCTCCCGTCTCTTAAAAAAAGGACTATGTTTTTGTAACTGGAAGCTGTTGTTGGATACTCTATTTTTTTTGGAATGAATGTATGAATCCGATACTCTGTTCTGGGATGAATGTATGAATCAAGAGTAGGCAATATTAAAACTCTGTTTTGCTTTAATTACTGATCTATAAACTATTATTGGGTTCTTTCCTCTTTTTCTGTAGGAATTGGGCATTTTGTTAGTTTATGTTTTTACCAGCAAAGTGGTATCAGAGCAGGTCAATGGTATTTGATGTTGTCCAACAACTTGAAGCTGTGGCAGTTTATGTTGAAGGGGA
>SNQJ01S0007409.1:306498-320885 GCA_010110895.2 Picea sitchensis | reverse complement strand
AAACCGTTGGAGATCAAAAGGTTGTAGAGAAAATACTTAGAAGCTTACCTACAAAGTTTGATCCAGTTGTAATAGCCATTGAGGAATCCCAAGATCCCACTCAGCTATCAGTAGATGAATTAATGGGATCACTCTTATCACATGAGCAAAGATTAAATCAAATAGGGACATCATCATTGGAGAATGCATTCAAGACTCAGCTTTCATTTGGCAGAACAAGAGGGAGATAAAATTACAACAAAGGTAGAGGACGTTTTACACCAAGAGGAGGAAGAGAAAATACACAATTTGAAAGCAGGAGACCAACATCAAGCCCACATGCTCATTCGACACCAACAAGAGGAAGGGGGAGCAACCATTCTCATAGTCATCATCAAGCTGAAAGGTATGATAAATCTAACATCCAATGCCATTATTGCAATAAATTTGGGTATTTTGCATCAGAATGTAGGAAAAAGCAATATGACATGAATAAGCAAAAGACACATTTTACAAATGAAAACCAACCCAACAATGGTGAAGAAAACATCATATTGATAACATGCAATGTAGCACAAGAGAGTTCCAAAGAAGTATGGTTCCTAGATAGTGGTTGTAGTAATCACATGAGTGGAAGTAAGGAGATGTTTGAAACAATGGATGATTCAATAAAATCAGAAGTAAAATTGGGGAATGATCATCGAGTTTCAGTCATGGGAAAAGGCTCAATTAACATAAGAACTAAGCAAGGTGAGGAGAAGCATATTTCAGATGTATATAATGTTCCTGGACTACAACACAATCTCATAAGCATTGGACAACTAGTGCAAAAAGGATATAGAATATACTTTGAAAATGGTGAATGTGTGATTCTAGACAAGAAACCAAGCAATAAGCTGATTGCAAAAGTTGAAATGAAAAAAAATAGGATGTTTCCACTTAGAATTCAAAGTGAACTATTCTTAGAGCCACAAGGATTGCAAAAGGTTGCTGAGTTAGCTTTTAAAGCTTCATACAAAAATGAATCTTGGCTATGGCATTTAAGACTTGGACATTTAAACTTCAAAGGGTTACAGTTGTTATATAAGAAAAGAATGGTATATGGATTGCCACCAATAGAGCCACTTGGACATTTATTGTGCATATACGGAAGCCAAAATGCGCATTTATGGAAGCCAAAATGCACATATACAAAAGATCTCTTCCATATATAGAGCTTTCGTATATGCACATTTGGCTTCCTTAAATGCACATATACATAAGCCAAAATGCACATATACGGAAGGTCTCTTCCATATATGCACATTTTGGCTTCTGTAAATGCGCATATACGAAAGCTCTCTTCCGTATATAGAGATTCCATATATGCACATTTTGGCTTCCATATATGCACATTTATGGAAGCCAAAATGCGCATATATGGAAGATAGAATGCGCATATAATATACGGAAGCCAAAATGCACATATATGGAAGATAGAATGTGCATATAATATACAGAAGCCAAAATGCGCATATACGGAAGATAGAATGTGCATATACGGAAGATAGCTTCCATAAATGCACATTTTGGCTTCTGTATATGCGCATTGTTTCCTTCTGTAAATGCGCATATACGGAAGCTCTCTTCCATATATGCACATTTTGTCTTCTGTATATGTGCATTTACGGAAGCCATAATGCGCATATACAAAAACTCTCTTCCGTGTATAGAGCTTTCGTATATGCACATTTTGGCTTCCGTAAATGTGCATATACAGCAGCCAAAATGCACATATACGAAGGCTGTCTTCCGTATATGCTCATTTTGGCTTCCATATATGCACATTTTTTCCTTCCGTAAATGTGCATATACGGAAACCAAAATGCATATATACAGAAGCTCTCTTCCGTATATGTTCATTTTGGCTTCCATATATGCACATTTACGGAAGCCAAAATGCGTATATACAGAAGATCTCTTCCATATATAGAGCTTTTGTATATGCACATTTTGGCTTCCTTAAATGCGCATATACAGAAGCCAAAATGCGCATATACGGAAGCTCTCTTCCGTATATGTGCATTTTGGCTTCTGTAAATGCACATATATGGAAGCCAAAATGCACATATATGGAAGCTCTCTTCTGTATATGCGCATTTTGGCTTCCGTATATGCGCATTTACAGAAGCCAAAATGCACATATACGGAAGATAGAATGCGCATATACGAAAGATAGCTTCCATAAATGCAAATTTTGGCTTCTGTATATGCGCATTGTTTCCTTCCATAAATGCGCATATACGGAAGCTCTCTTCTGTAAATAGAGCTTCCGTAAATGCACATTTTGGCTTCTGTATGTGTGCATTTTGTCTTCCGTATATGTGCATTTACGGAAGCCATAATGTGCATATACAAAAGCTCTCTTCCATATATAGAGCTCTCGTATATGCGCATTTTGGCTTCCGTAAATGTGCATATATAGAATCCAAAATGCACATATACGGAAGCTCTCTTCCGTATATGCTCATTTTGGCTTCTGTATATGCACATTTTTTCCTTTCGTAAATGTGCATATATGGAAGCCAAAATGCGCATATACGGAAGAGAGCTTTCGTATATGCACATTTTGGCTTCCGTATATGTGCATTTACAGAAGCCAAAATGCGCATATAAAGAAGATCTCTTCCATATATAGAGCTTCCGTATATGCACATTTTGGCTTCCTTAAATGCGCATTGACGGAAGACAAAATGTGAATATATGGAAGACAAGTACATGATAATGCCTCCATTTATATCCTTTGAGAGGCTCTACCACCTTGGTTATATTTGGTATTAGTTGAGGATATGGCTCCAATAGTTGTGATATCTCCCTTAGATGCAGCCTAAGGGTTATATTTGAGCTAAACCAACTCGATCCATTCATAGTTCTGTACAACAATAATCATCAATATTGAGGCTAAGTAAGTGCAGGCCATTGACAAAATTCATTACTTGAAAGAGTTATAGTGTTGTTATTGCTACTCCAGGACTTAGTTGTAACTTGCAAAGTTTGTTGTGCTTATTAAATTTGTTACAAACTTGACCATTTTAATCTTTGTATGGTTAAATTCTTACATTTGAACTCTGTCTATTCGTAAAGGTAAGTTGAGCCAGGTGTTTCCCTATTTAAAGCCTTCAAAGTTTTCCTGTAGGTACTCAATGAATATTTAACTCAGATCAGAACTCGTTTGAGAAAAATCGTGCTCTGTCTCTGATAAGATTTAATCTCTGTTAAAACATTATAGTCATCTTGGCAGCGACCTTCACTTGCTATCTTATCTGCTATAATGAGATCTTTGTCTACATAATTTAGGAGTTACTTGCATTATTAGATTTTAACATACAAATTAGGTTCTTATAGTAATTGTATGTCCCCAAATCACGTCCTTGCGTCTATGTAAAAACTTTTTATTTCTTTAATGTGAACATTATCCTTGTCGAAATTTTTATTTGTGATTTACAGGAAACAAAAGGTAGCTCTATTTTAATTGTTGAATTCGTTACAGTAAAATTCTTTCCGTTCTTTTTGGTCCTCTGTACAGAGTTTTTTTTGGTAATTACTTTTAAGTAATTCGCTTTGATGATTTGTTCTGTAAAAAAAAGACTATTTCAATGAACATCTTGTATCGTTTTAGCCTCTGTGGGAAGAGAGATGGCTATCAAACTCCCATACTTGATTCACCATTTTATCCCATGTCAACTTGTGGACCTTGAGGGGTGGAGCATGATGTTGAGGTGGCACAAATGTTTGGGATGGATGTGGAACAAAATTTGGGAGTTTGATCACAAATTTTTGGGATGGATGGGGAACAACATCCTCCCATGACGTTGATAGAATTGGTCTACTTCTTTGGTAACCCTTCAAGTGGTCCATATGGTCCCATGACTCACACTAACTTCAAAACCACATGACTAATATCAATGGGAAAATCTCACTTTGTTTTAAAAAAATTAAATGGCTAGAGGGTAAGCATGATGGTGGTGAATGGTCCATAGGTGAAGGCTCTCACAAATGTAACCCCTTTCTAGGCAGTTCCCTCAATATGTTGCATTGATTACCTAAGGTCAATTTGAATAATTTTAATGGATATGATTTGATAAAATGGATGACTAGACAGAATGCTACTTTTCCTTCAATTCATAGTGGATGATCTATTGAAAATCAAAATAGGAGCATGACATGTGGATAAAAAATGTTGGGAGTGGTGGCAATGGCATAAAAAATCATCTATGGGATACATTGCCTGGAAGTAGTTTGTGAAATCCTTTTTTTCTCACTTTGACAAGGACACTAATTTCGTGGGATTGCTTACCAAATTTCATCAAATAGGCATGATAGAAGAATATATTGCTACTTTTGAGCACTTGGAAATCAAGACATATAATTTGACTAATGAATTTTTCAAGTAATCTTTTATCAGTGGTCTCAAGGTAGAAATATAATTCCATGTTGAGATGAATCACTCCACTACCTGGTTAGAGGCCTTTCATATAGATTGTTTTCCATAGGTTGTGACATATACCTAGTCCAAACTCCCAAACTTTGTTCCACATCCATCCCAAAAATTTGTGCCACCTCAACATCATGCTCCACCCCTCAAGGTCCACAAGTTGAGATGGGATAAAATGGTGAAACACCAATTCAAAGGTCTTTTCTATAGTTGTGATGACAAATATTTCCTATGGCATACACATACATCATAGAAATTATTTATGACCATCCTAGAAGACTTTTTTGACAATGAAGTTGGCAAGTTGAATCTAGATGAATCACACCTCATATGGGGGATATTCCCACTTTGGACCAGTGTTTTGAAGAACCCCAAATATCCCTTCATGCCTTGACCACCATTTCATCTTCTAAAACATCAATTTTTTTTTGGATATATCAAACAAAAGAAAGTAATTGTATTAATGGATAGTAGCAACATCTGCAATTTCACTCATCATTGCATAACAAAAGAAACACACTCCCATATCCATGATGTTAACCACTTTCAAATGGTTCATGAATGCAAATGGGGCATATATAAAATCATGGATGCATGTGTGCAAATGTTAAATTCCAAATGTATGACTATTTCTTGAAAAGTCACATGTTTTCCATTGATATTGGATGATGTAATATTGTTTTCAATGCAAAATGGTTGAGAACATTGAGTCCCATTACCATAGATTCCCTACAATTATACATGAGTGTCAAAAAGGACAGTCATTGTTACACTCTTAAAGGTCTTTAAGTGGGCTCTTGAGATATTTCCAATTCCCATCATATGGAAAATGTCCTAAAGAAGGGTCATTTAGGCATTATTACACAACTTGATGCCATAAGTCCTAGATGATGTTTCCCAATCAATTTATATTTACTTGTAGTTGGTTTTGGACAAACACCAATAGGTCTTGGAACTTCCTGATAGACTACCACCCTCATGTTGTGAGCATGATCATAACATCCCATTGATTCATGGCAGCCAACTAACGAATGTGCACTCATATTGTCATCATTTTGCACAAAAAAATGAGATAGAAAAGGTTATTCAAGAATTGTTGTAATCCAAAGTGAACCATCCTAGTACCAACCCTTACTCCTTTATGGTAGTCATGGTTCTAAGGAAATAAGGAATTTAGCGCATGTTTCAATACTTATGTTCTCTTAACAAATTTACTATCAAAGATAAATTTCCCATTTTGGTCATTAATGACCTGTTAGATGAGCTACATGGAGCATAATTATTCTCAAAACTTGATCTTTGTTTGGGTTATCATAAATTTTAATGAAGAAAGCATATATTTCAAAAACTACTTTCCACACACACAAGGTCATTATGAGGTATTGGTGATGCCTTTGGTCTTAGCAATGCACCATCCACCTTTTAGAACCTCATGAACACAATATTTCAACCCCTTATGGCTCATTTTCTCATTGTCTTCTTTGATGATATCTTGATCCACAATAAAACTTGGCAGACACACGCGGTACATGTGGACTAGGTCTTATAAATCCTCCATAATCACGAATTGTTCCTCAAACATACCAAATGTTTTTTTGGGACATCAAAAATGTCTTATTTGGGTCACATTGTTAATCAAAATGGAGTATGTGTTGATCCTGAGAAAAACAAGGCAATGAAAGAATCGCCATGTCCAAAGACTCAAAAAATTTCATGGATTCCTTGGCCTCATTGGTTACTACAAGAAGTTTATGTAGAACTATGGTAAATTGTAGTCTGGGCCTCACCATCTTGCTTGAGAAAAATTCTTTAGGATGGAATGATGTTGAAAAACATGCTTTTTGGGCTTTAAAAGAAGTCATTTTGTACTATTCTTGTCTTAGCCATGATGGAATTCAATGAGACTTTCATCTTGGAATGTAATTCATCAGGCATAGGTATTGGGGCAATGTTAATACAAGAGGGATGACCCTTCATATTCATTGGTAAACAATCGTGTGATCAAAACATGGGAAATTCGTTTTATGAAAAGGAAATAATATGCAACATCCTAACTTGACTATGTGTTACTTCTATATTAAGATAGACTATTTGAATTTGAAATACTTCATAGAACTAAGGTTTTCTTCATTGGAGCAACAAAAGTGGGTCACCAAAATTTTAGGCTATCTTTATGAAATCATCTACAAGATAGGAAATGAGAACATAGTGGTTGATGATTTATCTAGGAAGTACAAGGAGGAATGTGTAAAAATTTCAGACCCCAACCCAGTTTTAGTCTCCCTGATTTTTCAGCCAAAGTTAAATGCCAAACCCAGTTTCAACACTGTTTCATCATATGTTACAACACTATTTCAGCATATGTTACAGCACTGTTTCAGCATATGTCTCAGCACCGTTTCAGCATATGTCTCAGCACTGTTTTAGCATATAAAAACTTAACAGAAAATAAACTTCAGAACTGAAACATGATGATTCTGAACATCGTTTTCAACGCAGAAATAAAATATCAGCAGTATGCAAAACTCAGAAAATATAGACACAGAGATTTTCGGTCTAACTTTGACCCTGGAAAAACCCACAAAGGGGAAAACCAGTGAGAGAGGGCTTTTTATTATTTATGAGCTTCTGAGAAATTTCTTTTATAGCATATTCATCTTCAGAAATTTACACAAACTTATCTGGCCTTTCTTTCACTAAAATCGTTTTGAATAGTCCTGGAAAATGCTCCTCAATTTCTGTCCCAGAAATCCGTACAACTGTACGACTTTCCCAGCAATTAATGTTGTACGGACTGTCCCAAAATTTGTGCCAAAACCCTGCTAAGACTGTACGGAAAACCCAGCATGAACAACTCCTTGTAAACCGTGTTGTACAACCCCCAAGATTTGTGCCAAACTATACGAACTGTATGGAAATACACTCAGAAATTTTTGCAGCAGTTACCTCAATTTCTATGCCAATAAATGTTGTACGATAGCCTTGGAATGCATGCCAATACTCTCAGAAATTGCAGCTGTTGTCCTCCTCGATTTCTGTGCGCATTAAATGTTGTACGACCTCCACAAATCTGTATGGTATGGCCTGTTCTTCCTTGCTGTCTGCTACCTCGAAATCCATGCTGCTCTTTGCTTTGGGATGCATGCTCTCCTTCAGCAAATGTTGCCCCTTTTCTTCAGCTCAACCTCTCTCTTGCTCTTGGCATCTCACCAAAGATCTGACCTTGGCATCTCACCAAAGGTCCCTTCTCTTGGCATCTTACCAAGAGTCTCTTGATCTTGGCATCTCACCAAAGATCCTCTCCTTAGTCTCTCACCAAGTGACTTCCTCTCTTGCTCTCTCTTGTTCTCTCAACAAGAATGCTTCAACTACCCAAGAATGGGTGCGACCTCTTGCCCAAGTCAACCTCATGAGGGAAGGTGAGGGGTTTTCTAATCTAACGGCTAAGATTAGATTAGATGGGTGGCTGAGATTTGGTGTCTCTTCACTCACCCTTACTTTAGTCATAAAGTCATCTTTTAATTTGCATCTCACAAATTAATTTGACTAGGACCCACATTAGGCACTTTCTCCCCCTTAGGCGCCTAGGGAAGAGAAACACTTGCCTTGGTACTTTATTTAGGAAGAGAAACACTTGCCTTGGTACTTTATTTTAATTAAAAATTCTAACACTCCCTCATACCGAGGAAAGTGTTACTTCACCACTCCAAGCTTGTCCCCTAAAAAATACAAACTTGCTCTCTCGCTCAATGACTAGTCTACACACATGAGACTCTCCCATGCACCTCAAAGCCCTGCAGAAAGCCTCCCTCGAGTCATGCTCCCACATTCCCGGGTGGAGGGATCATTATGCTCCCGGCAGATAAACCCAAAGGTAGCATGCCTCAGCCCCATGAAATAGTGGCAGCCCCTGATCATGTAGCATGGCTCTACAACCCCAACAATGGCCCTGCTTCTTCCTCAGCAACCCCATTCTGCTGAGGGTTGTATGAGTAGTCAACTCCCTCCGATGTCTCTCCTGCACAGAAATCCATAAACCCTTGGAGGTATATCACCCCCATTGTCCCATCTCAGAACTATGATTTTCTTCCCAATCTAGTTCTCCACAAAAGCTTTAAACTCTTGGAACCTACTAAAGACCTCATCCTTGGTCTTCATGAAGAAAATCCAGACTTCAGAGAAGTCATCAATGAATACAAATAGTATAGGGATCCAAATAACGATGTCAAGACATCGCCATACATCTAAATGTATAAGATCAAGTATCCTCGTTTCTTACCGTCACCAATGCCGGAAAAGGCCTTGTGTACTTTCCCAAGGTACAACACTTGCACAACTCATGGTGCTCAAAACTGAAATCGAACTCCTGTCACCATCTCCCTTGGAACTCGCAAAGCCCCATGGTAAATGTGCCATCCTCCTGTGACATATATCACATAGGTCATCAAGGTCGCTGGTAGAATGAATCAATGCTAGTACTGGCTAGAACAAGATCCCTATACGTACCTCTCATGTCTAGTACCAATCACTTTGGCCGGCGATGACTAGACCTCTAGGGAAACAAGCACTGCCCCAGTCACTTTAACAAGACCTCATAGCCCTTTCTACTCAATAAGTAGAAACCAACACTAAGTTTTTCTTCAAGCCCAAACTAAGAACCTCTGTAAAAGTCATGGGAGGCAAAGACTCCCCCCGAAATGATACAGTCCCACAACCAACCACCTTGACCTCCCAGCCATCTCCAAGCACTACCTCGATCTCCACACAGAAGATCCTCAAGTGTCACTTAAATGTCATTATGGCGAGAGGCACCACTGCTACTATACCAAGTATCGAGGTGGTCCTCGAGATAGACATGCAATCAAGGAAAATTCCTTTGTCAAAGTCCTGGTGGAAAACTCTTCCACCTCTCTTGAAGTTGTTGTTTGTTTCTTCTTCTTGTTTGGACATCGTCTCCAAGATAGTGCCAAAATTTATGGCAAGCAAAGCACTTGATTTTTCTCAAGTACTTCTCTCTTCACCCTTTGGCCACCTCCTTGGACCCTTTTCCAACTTCACAAATTAAAAAAATCGCTCAGAAGTGATCATATCCCTACTGCTCTGGCCGGGGCCTCGGCCTTCAACTCACTCGACACATGTAAAAATTTCTCTGCACTTCAACTCCAAGCTTTTAGTCTTCATTGATTTTTCAACTAGCAATGCCAAACCTAGTTTTCAGCACAATTTCAGATATGTTACAACACTGTTTCAAAATATGTCTCAAAGATCAAGCTTTCAAAAAGATATGTTCTAGCATTGTCAAAGATATGTCTCAAAGACTATTTCAAAGATATGTTACAAGATCTGCTTCTCAAAGATATGTCTCGCAAGACTATTTCTGATATGTTACAACATTTTCAAAGATATAAAATCCTATCGTGAAAATAAACTTTAAAATGAAACATGAGGATTCAACATCGCTTTTCAATGGTAAATAAAAATATCGCTAGTGATAAAACTCAAAAAATATAGACACGTAGATTTCGTCTAACTTCGAATTGAAAACCCACAAGGGGAAAACCAAGGAGAGAGGGATTTTTAATATTTATGAGCTTCGAGAAATTTCTTTTAGAGCATATTCATCTTCGTGAATTTACACAAACTTATCTAGACTTTCTTTCACTAAATCCTTTTGAATGTACCCCTCGGGAAATGCTCGATTATCCTGCAACCGTATTAACTCCAGACGCTGTCCTAACAATTACCGTTGTACCTGGACTGGCCCCTGTAATTCTTGCCAAAACTCGGCTAAAGACCGTAATTTAAAACCCAACATGAACAAAATTCTTTTTGTAAACTGTGTTGTACGATCCCCAAGATTCATGCCAAACTATACAGATTGTACAAAAATACACTCTAAATTTATTGCGTGATACCCCACTTCAGGCTAATAAATGTTGTATGACGTTCTTTGAAATGCATGCCAATACTTTTAAATTGTACTTGTCCTCCCTCGATTTTTGTGCACATTAATTGTTGTACGACCTCAACAAATCCATATGGTATGGCCTGCTCTTCCTTGCTATTTGTTGCCTAAAATCCGTACTTCTCTTTTCCTTGGGATGCATGCTCTCCTTCAACAAATGTTGTCCATTTTCTTCCTACCGACCTCTCTCTTGCTCTTTGGCATCTCACCAAAGATCTCCACCTTAGCATCTCTCACCGGGAAGGTCCCTTCTCTGGCATATCTCACCAAGAGTCTCTTGATCTGGCATCTCACCAAAGATCCTCTCCTGGTCTCTCACCAAGATTTCTTCAACTCCTTCTTTTTGTCTCTCTTGTTCTCTCAACAAGAATTCCTTCAACTACTCAAGAATGGGTGCTCTCTTGCCCAAGTCAATCTCATGAGGGAAGGTGAGGGGCTTTCTTAATCTAACGGTCGAGATTAGATTAGATGGGTGGTTTTATGATTTGTGTCTCTTCACCACCCTTAGTTTAGTCATCATAAATTTATCTTTAATTTGCATCTCACAAATTAATTGGACTAGGGAATCTGATAGGGCAATTAGGCACTTTCTCCCCCTTAGGCGCCTAGGGAAGAGAAACACTTGCCTTGGTACTTTATTTTAATTAAAAAATTTAACAGAATGATCCTATTCGCTTTATATTTACCAATACCAAATTTAATATAGGAGGTACATCAATAATGGTTGATTGATGTCAAGATCATTCAACTTATCCAATAGTACCAGGTAGACCCATATACACATAAGGGATACACTTGGAAGAATGATGCGTTGTAGTATAAAGGGCATATTGTTTTGGTCTATAATTCAACATTAAAATCCAAAGTGTTAACAGAAGTACATTCCTCTCCCATAGCGAGTCACTCTAATTTTTTGAAATCATATTAATGGATTAAACATTCATTGTTTGGGACTACATGAAGAATGACAAGGGTAAAATAGTGAAGCCTTCACAAGCATTGCAACCTTTATCGATTCTTGTAACACTGGCATCTCCATAGATTTTACTGTGGGGATACCTAATGTAATAAACTCATCATGATGGTTGTTGATTTCCATTCCAAATAATCTTTTTTGTGTGTGTATCTGTCAAGACCTTGAAAGTTGCATAAGTCTTTAATGCACCCAATTGAAAATGAGCATGATATCAAGTTTGTAGGTTTCAAATAGTGAATTTACCCATTAATAATACAATATAATATGTTGTCTATCCATGCTTCAAATTCCAGCACAAGTGGCCACCATGTGAAGAGAAGGTAACATGAACCCCTTTTGTTTATGATTTATGAGAAATAAACAAATACAAAGCTTATATCCTAAGGTTATTAATTTTTGGTAATTAAATTGTGTTTTCATATGTGATACAACAATTTGAATTTAGAAGAATAAAATTAAATCAATTTCAAAAAAGAAAAATCAAATTAAATCACATTCAAAAAATTTAAATATAATTTGAATATAAGAATTTTCAATTAAATCAAAAGTGGATATTTAGTCGAATTATAAAATCAGAAATTTTGATTTTTTTTCATGAACAATACTTGCATAATAATGCTTTGATCACTAAGCTATATGGGAATTGGAGTTGTTACATTGTTTTTTTCATAAACTATACTTACATTCAAATGCTTTGATCACTAAGCTTTATGGGAATTGGAGTTGTTACAGAGTTTTCACATAAGAAGAAGGTAAAGATCATTTGATAAAAATGTCACGAGGTAAAGGGAGTACCAAAAAAAACTAAACCCTCAAAATGCTTTGTGAGCACGGAAAAGAGAAAAATTAAACCAGTCAAAATGATTTAGCCTTAAGCTTACAAATTTGTAACGTGCCCTTCCCAGAGCATTGGTGTTATTAAACTACATTGTACTATCAATTCCAGACTGTAAGTATACATAAATAAAAAGAAGTTTCATTGATGCATTCACACCGATACAATACACAGACACTGTTATAGAAGAAAACCCTTGAAAGTAAAAGACTCCAAATTACATTAATGCAATTAGATTATGGAAATGGAAAGTCACGCCAAACACAATTTACTATTTGGTTTCTTTTAAAGTCATGAAGTCCACAATTGCGAACTCGAGCTGCTCATGTCTGTAGAATTCTTGTCTATCAATCTTTGGCATTCTGATGGGAAAATGACATTTCTTCGTTCTCTTCCTGCGAACTTCCCTTTGTTTCTTTCTCTACCCTTATGGAAGGAGGAGCGTTTGACTCCCCAACCCTTCAGTATCTTCCTGGCAACTGTTGTTTTATTTCCCAACCGCTGCCATATCCGCCTGGTTGTCGCTTCTGGATCCTTCGATCCAAACTCCTAAACAGGATAATACACATAGAATATGATATGTTATAGAGAACAAGGATACCATAAATTAATTACTACCTTTGTGTTGATCCTACTTCGATCACAGTTGACCTGTTCTGTAAGATCTCGATTCCGGGCAATTACAGTGATGAAGGCTTCCTCGGGTTGTTGGGCGTCCATGGCAGCTTAAGAAATTAGATCACCTGAGATTTCCAGTTATGGCGGCTTATTGTCGAGTTTGGAGGCAGCGAGAGCTGACTGCGTCTGCTGCCCAGATTACCAGATTATCGTTAGATATTCCAAAAAAAAAATCACCTGCGATTTCTTGCTGGTAGCAAATATTAACAAGTCGGGTTGGTAACAAATATTAACGCGCTCGGTTGGTAGCAAATATTAAAACGGAAGGAGCGTAGATCTACGTACAGGATGTGGCGCTGCAAGCAATTAAGGCAGTGCTGCATCTAGTGGGGATTGCCGAAAATGTGGTCGTCGGAATTCTCACGGAGTTCACATGGATGTCTGCAGCACCCCATCAAATTTGAATGGGCATGAACTGTACTTGTACTGTGCATTACCTAGAAAACCATGCACTAAGCCAATGATTAGCTTAGTGCATGGTAAATAAGGCATGCCAAGCTGCATTGGCAAATGGAGCCACCGTGATATAGGGAAAATTTGAATTCAAATTGACCATGACAGGCGCTCTCAAATTCGAATTCAAATTGGAATGTTTCTGTCCTCTCACCGAATCATTCGATCGTGGGGTTAGCAGCGCTCCCCCATCATAGATCACCGTCGAGTAGGAGATAGCAGCGTCTGCACCGCCCATCCCTGCCTCCTGCACTGCCAACGTGAATACCAGAACTTTCCATATTGTGCTCATCCTCATCGTTACCAGGCCTCTCTTCTTAACTGTAAAACCCGAAATATCAAAGCAATCGGGACAATGCGGTTCTAGTTTGCAGGGCACCCATATAAATACAGATTTTTGGTGCTTAAGCGTGAACTTATCCTCATTAATGGGTGACAGAACAATATGGGGTGCGCTCCCAACAGAGTTGATCACGTGAAACTTCGATACATGGAACAAAGAAATGGAAGAATCTTTCTTTTCAGATTTGGACGCAATAGAAATTTTAGTTTGATGGATATACATAGCTGGAGTCGTGTTCCGAATTCCTTGAAATAATGGGATGAACTGGACATTGAGTCGATTGGCATTTAGGTTGCATGTCGCATAAAGAACAACTACAGGAATAATCGATCGCTATATTCACCAGTGAATTAATTTGTAATACATATTTCATTGCCAGAGGGTTTAATGTATATTGTGAAGTATGATGTCAATCACAAAATCTCTCTTTACAACTAACTAGATAATGTAAAAATATAGCAAGTTGGCTTTACCCTTATTTTTCGATAATTCTAAGCCCTCGAAATAGGCATAAAAGAACCAAATCGTGGAGATACAAGATACTGAGCTGCCTTCCAAGCTTCAAAATCATTAAATTGTATCCTTAATACCAACAATGTAAGGTGCAAAGAGAAACTCTAAATACTTGTTTCACCACTTGTGATAAACAACTTTTTATCAGAAGTTGGTTGCCAAATTCACATT
>SNQJ01S0007409.1:254955-285610 GCA_010110895.2 Picea sitchensis | reverse complement strand
ATGTTATAACAAAGATAAAAAAATTCTAAACATAAAAAAATTATATAATACGTATATGCACTAAACATAAAAAGTTTATATAATATGTATATGCACAAAGTAGGGAAATTACAAGTTGGTGTTTGAAAAAAACAACCATAACACTTTGGAAGCACTATTTAGCCAACAATTAAGGGACCAGGATGTCCTCTTTTGGCTTTGATATGCGATCAAGTTTATCACATGAAATCATGATGCTTTTGATTATTTTTTGATTGGAAAATGTTTCTTCATGCACTAGTAGTTTGAACAAGTAGTTATGAAAGAACAACTTTCCAAATATGTCCGCGATTTTTTTTGTATTTCCCTCATATTCATATTCATATAACTTCTCTGCAGAAACACATATAAGTTGTTTGGCGGCTTCTTGAAATGTTGTAACATTGATATTGCTTGTTTGGTCTTCAATACTGAACTGGAAAATGTACCTGTACTCACATTCAAAAACATGTTGATTGCACCTTTGGTTGGTCCAGACACCATCTTCAATAGGTGTGACTTTCAATCTTTGAATGCAAGTGGGCATGCAACATACCAACAATTGTCTGTATTTAAAGAAGCAATAGTTGCCTCAACCAAAATGAATGTAGGGTTTGTAACTTTACCAATTCCCTCGGTTTCTATGTCAACCAAGTGTTTTTGAAGAGAAGGGTGCCCTCCTGAAGCTGCACGTGTAGATAAGGAGTGACAAGTTAGATCGGTTAAAGGGTTATCAAACCAGGCTCTCAAATCTTGGGATTCTTTGAGAATAGGATTGATGGAAAGTTGGGATGTGAAGGTTGTAGTAATTGATATCCTATTAAAGCCAATTACTTTTACTTCTTTCATAGCGATTATTGGAAAGGTATTTGAGATAGAATATTGGTGTAGATTATGTTTTTTACAGAAGACTCCCCATAATGTGACCTCTATACTATACCATGTCTTGTCTTTTAGTTGGAGGGTTCTCTTGTGTGTCTTTGTTCCATTCTTTCTCATGATGGTTGTTAAAGGGCTAATAGAGATAGCAATTCCAATAATATCAATTATAGAGTTGTTGACTAAAGTTGGTACCACATTAATAGGAGTGAACAGAAAGTTGTAGTTTGATATTGAATGATCATCCTCTAAACAAGATTCAATGGTCATTGGTAATATCTAGAGTTATTTCCAAATCATTTTTTAAATGATTGAATCTTTTTTTTGCAAGTTTGATGTATCCTTTTGAGATGATGTATATGTTGTCAATGTCTATGGAAGGATGGAAATTTTTTGCTTGGATGTTGAAGCAGGTAATGCATTTCATCATTTTTTGCATCAATAACATCAAAGCTAAATACATGGCCAAGTCCCTTAGCATTGGTGAATGCGAGTAGATCAGTTTTTTAAAGTACTCTAACTTTGAGAGTCCATTCCTTTAAAGATGAATGCAAAGATGCAATAGGTGTAATTTTGGGGGGTATATCAGTAGGTTTTAATGGTCATTTTGTAGAAGAACTTATATCTTCTATCAATGTTGGTGCACCAACAATGTATGCTTTAAAAGTATGCACCTGGAATTCATGCACTATTAGAATCTTGCAGAAAGAGTAAAAACAATGTAAAATTAGTACTTGCATTATTGGTCACATAGTAGGAAATGTAAAATGTGTTTGGTGTGTGTGATGCATGTAAAACTTAAAGGAATGTGTAGAGGGAAAATCAAGATAATAATTGTATAAACTATAACTAAGCTTGAGCCATGTGAAAAAGGTAAAATGAAGACATACTTGTTGTCTTGGATAGATCTGCAAGTGAAGTCTTGTAGTTCAACCAATGACCCTTTTTCTATTTGAGAAGAAGTAAAATAGTGACCAAGTGTGAAGAAAATAAGCTTTGCAATGTACTGTTTCCATCGGATAGGACTACTGAGTAACGATCTTATACTTTTAATTTGAAGTCCATAATTTGTATAATAGGACTGCAAATAATCTCCCATTTTCAATCCGTGTAAGTGAGTTTGTTGTTAAGACAGATGCCATACCTTTGATATATTTTTAAAAAAGTGGAAGTACAAGGGAACTAAAAGACCACATAAGATAAAAACAATCAAGGGATGTAGTAAGTAAAATATAATGGATACAAATGGAATTAAAAGAGAATACATATGCGAGTAGAGGGAAAATATATTTGTTAAAGTATCAACATATTTGTTGATGTATGGTTGTAAATATTTGAACAAAAAGAATGTATGTATTTTTGTAGTGTTTAAGAATGAATAAACATGAGATGATAGGAAAATAAAAGCATGACATAGTAGGAAAGGAAATGTAAAACTTAAAACTGTAAATATATGTTATTATTTAAGGAAAGATGTTTAAGAAGGAATAAACATGAGATGATAGGAAAAGAAAAGCATGACATAGTAGGAGAGGAAATGTAAAACCTAAAAATGTAAATATATGTTATTATTTAAGGAAAGACATTTGTATGTTAATGATATGAATAATATTTGCACTATGGTAAGCATAATAAAACTTTACAAGTTTATGTTGATGATATACATGTATACATGGAGAGAAAGAGAGATATACAAATTGAAAACATTTATTTGGTTGTATTTTAGAGAAAAAAGAATATGCGATTTAGTTTACTCCAATATAAAATTGAATATTTATATTTAAAACATTAAAACATGTTTTACAATTAACAAATGATTGGAATCAAATAGAAATTATGGATGGAAATGAAAAATATGTTATAACTATTGCAAAAATGTACATGACAATAATAATAATAATAATAATCTATTTGTAAGGTCATGGCCAAGAAAGACATGCAATTGGTGTATGAGACAACATATAAAAATAAACATTAGCGACAACATATAACCTATATATACAATTGTTGTCTACAANCAATATAAAATTGAATATTTATATTTAAAACATTAAAACATGTTTTACAATTAACAAATGATTGGAATCAAATAGAAATTATGGATGGAAATGAAAAATATGTTATAACTATTGCAAAAATGTACATGACAATAATAATAATATTAATAATCTATTTGTAAGGTCATGGCCAAGCAAGACATGCAATTGGTGTATGAGACAACATATAAAAATAAACATTAGCGACAACATATAACCTATATATACAATTGTTGTCTACAAGAGAAGATNAGACATGCTTACAAATAGGAATAACATGTTATATAAAAACAAAGTGAAGTAATAGAATATAGTTATGTTCAAAATTTAGAAATAGTCATTGCCTTTAACTTTGCCTTGATTGTTTTTTCTCTACTTGTAGTTGATTTGGTATACTTCTGAACATGAGCTTTAAGATAGATCTTTCATCGCCTTCAACTATGCCTTTAATGGGTTTTCGCTAGTATGTTTTTAATACCATGAATTTTTTTCTCTCTACTTGTACTCTCTTTAGTAAATCTGTCAACATGAGATTTAAGACCATTTGAGCTAATCGATGTTTTGGTTCATGTTGCAATGCGTCTAGCACACTATCATAGATTATTCCAAAGCCTTTAGAGAATGAGCAGGTTGTATGAAAAGAAGAGATGAATATTGTTTGTGTATTAGAAATGCTAAATTTTCTAGCAAGTTCTTCTTTCATCTCTGATCTGGAAAGGTTCCCTCTTCCAGGATGAATAACACGGATTTTAAATTGTCTTCTATGTTGTTTGAGGTCATCAAATAAATGTCGAATGCAAAGTGTATGTCGTGCTAGTGTGTTTGTCATTGCTATGTATGTTGGTGATTTTCCAATGAGAAGGTGTCTATATGAAATACTCTCAAGATAATGTAAACATCATAGTTAATTTTTTCTTGGAAATGCAAAAAAAATGTTATTATAGTCCATAGTTATAGAAGAATATAAACAAGTTCAAGCAAAACAACAAAGAATATGGAAAATAATTGATATAAAAAATATGTTTAATGTGTAAATAGAAAAATGGAAATAATTAATGTGTAAATAGAAATATTATCTAGTGAAGTTGAGATGGGGTGGAAAAAAGATTCATAGATTTCCTAAAATAACAAGAATAACCTAATAGTCTTATTAATGTTTATAAATATTCAATGTGACCTAATTCATAGTAAATAAAATATATAACCTAAGATAGTAATGTATATGATGGATGGTGAGTCCCTCGTTAAATGGGGTCAAGGAAATGTCCATTGTTAGTCTACCATCCAACTTGGAATGTGTAAGGGGGGCTTCATAAGTCCATAGAACCCTTACTCCTCACGTAAGATAACATTTCTTACCCATTAAATTCTGAGTTTGAGTAGCAGAATGTTTCCATCAATCTAATAAAGAAGACTAAAAGAATGACTATTTAGGTTCCATGTTGATTTTGTGAATATTGAAGAGCTTGAACAAAAATAACAATGTATAGATTAAACATATATAAACTTAATATAATACATTTTAACATATAAGCATTTAACAAAATAAAACAAAGGATAATAAAAGAATATTTGAATTTATATAAAATATATTTAACATTGTGAATAGAATAAAAACATGTAGAATAAAGTGTTGTTTTTTATGCTAGTGAATGAAACAATATGGAAATGATAAGAGCAAGTAATTTTGAATTTCAAATCTAGCAACATTTATTTCATGATATAAATAAATAGATAAAAGATTGTTTAATGTTGAAAGGTATATATATCATTGTTATAAATAAATAGATAAAAGATTGTTAAATGTTGAAAGGTATATATATCATTGTTAGTGAACATAATTTGGTACATGTAGTTGGAGCATAAATTCTTTGCCTAGTCTATGGGAAGGTGACTAGAAGGAAATTAATCTATAAAAGTAAGTGGTTCAAAGGAGAAATGTAAGGGATAAAGATAAGAATGGAAATGGAGAAAGATATTGGGCAAAATTGGTTCATAATTTGTTAATTCTATGGATACAAAATTGGATATCAATAGATTTCTTCTAAAAATTATGGAGAAAAAATCTATAACATTATTTCAATTCAACGCGGGAGTCCAACAAAGAGATCATTCCTCTTAGAAAAACTAAATCATTTCATAAAGCCTTATCTTATTATTTAAATCTTCAACAGTATAAGTATTAGCATTAGTGACTAAGTGCACATCAACATGCTAGTGAATCCTCAAATATTTTGTACCTTTTGTTGTTAGTAGAGAAAGAGAGTTAATTTACAAAAAAACTTATCACAAATTTCAACAAAATTTATAGGGTTTGATTTGTTAATTACAAATTCCAACAAAATTTAAACGGTTTGATTTGTTAATTGCAAAGAGAGTGATTAAAACCATTTATAATCTCTTATTTGCGCCAAAAGTAATGATATGTTAAATTTGTCATGTCAAAAAATATAATGTGTATAACAAATTGTATATATAGAGATGTTTGAATTTACACATGAATAAAAATACTATATATGTGATATTACATAGAAATATAGTTACTCCTCTCTTCATTATTTTTAAATATATTTCAATTGATTAAAAACATATATTTAATTCATCTTAGTGGTGTATCAACAACACGGAAGGAAGTAGGAAAAATGGAAGCAAAGGGGATAAAATAGATGAAAGGGAGAGCATATGGATCTCCAAGTGGCTACAAATTATCACAAGGGTTACAAATAAGCTTGTATAACATTAATAGAAATAATTTGGAATATATATCGAAGATGAAGTAAATACATTGTATAGATATTAATTATGAATTTATATCGATATAGTGAAGATGAAGTAAATACATTGTATAGATATTTTCAAATCTATATCAAATTTAATCTTTTTTTGCTATATTATGTGACAAAAATTAAGAACTAAATAAATTATACATCTTAAATGTATATTAATTTTATAAATATACAAATGTTAGCAAACACATAAATTGATAGCAAATATATAAAACATTTGTAAAACGATTGAAAATCATCAATACATGAATCATATAAACATATGGGAGTTCTTAGAGTATAAGATACATAAATATCAATTTTGAGATTATCTAAGTAAAATAAATGAACCATCTTGATATATGAGCCATATTGATAGTTTAATATAACACTCATGGCATAGATTAGTCATTCTAATTCATACTTTTGGAATATGAACCATGCATTAAATATTTAACTCATGCTTTTGGAATATTAACCATACATTAAATAATTATTTTATCTAAAAAAATCTCAAAGTAATAATTTAAAAATGTTAAAAAAATGACTCTACATAATAAGAGGAAGAGAATTAATTGCATTAAATATATTAAAAAATAATAAATCTATTTTATGGTAAAAGTAATAATTTTATCAATTTAAAATATATTAAAAGATATTAAATCTATTTTATGGTAAAAGTAATAATTTTATTAATTTAAAAGTGAAATTTTAATAAAAACCTTATTTTTAATAAAAATTAATTGATCCTCAAAATTATTGATATTTCCTATATTGCAATGATAACAAAGCCCACAAATCGTCTTATTATTATATTGCAACAGAGTAAAAAGAATAATAACAAAGCCAACAAATCGTCTTATTATTATATTGCAACAGAGTAAAAAGAATAAGAATAAATGTGCTGTAGCACTAATCATAAAAAAGTTCAATTTGCAATTTAAATCTATATTTTTCTTAGATATACAACAACTTGATTTGATTTAGTACTCTGTTTTACTCAAATTTTCCATATACTTTGTATTTCTGTTCCAAGACACAATACTCATTGATCACTAGAATAACCCTTACTTGGTAATGCTCTTCAAACTTTGAAAGTTGTTGAAGCCTTCTCATTTTATTTCGATATTCGACGAGCTTGTAAAATTGTTGATACAGTTCAAACTTTTCAGCGCCCTCTGGAATCTCATCAATCGCTTCTCTAAAAGTCTCAACTGGAAGGAACCTCCATCCATTGGATGTTCAATTCTGGATCTCTTCCAAAAGATGAACAAAGGACCATAAATCATTGGGCTTTGGCTCGACCATGGCTCCAACATGGGCTTGAATCTGCGTGAGAAATGTTGCCCCAAAAATACTCCGTATATTTTATTGGTATCATAATTTTCTACGCTATATCTTATACCATCCTGGGTTACAAGTTTGGTTAATTTGATGACAATTTGAGACGACATAGAACAGTTATCTGCTATCTGTCTCAGAATATCAAGCCCTTTAGACGAGCTGATATAAGAAATGAGATGAGTTGAAGAAAGCGTAACTTGATTGTCCATCCATCTCTCGATTTCTGATAAAGATGATCGATAAATGTTCATCTGAAGGTCCAGAATTTCTCCCGAATGACATTTCACTTCTTGGAGTGTTGCTACTGATCTCTGATCAAGAAATGGTTGAGGTATTCCTAATTCAAGAGATGGGAGGATTACTGTTGCTGCGACATCTCGGATGATGAGTTTCCACTCGAATACACCAACTATATTTTTACAGAGTAGAAACCTGGTGTCTTTCTGATCCCTCAATTAAATTCACAATCTCAAAAAAGCTGATCTCGAGGAGAAACATGGCGGTTCCTTCGGTTCAATTGACAAGTTGTAACTTGTAATAAAGGAAGAGATACCGAGTATAGTGATATAATCTGTATTGCTTCCTAGGAAATCTATGTAAACAGTTCTAAGGCCAGCGTGCCCGTTTACAGTACAAAGAATTGAAGTGAATTCTATGAATTGATGGAAAACTGATTATACAAACAAACAAGGGTGAAACAACATTTCTTAATCTCACACTAAAACCTCATTACTCACTGATAGTGTTTTTGTAATATTAAATGTAAGGCTCTTCTTTTTTGGGATTGAAAAATCTGCAATTCTGGCAGGGATTGCAGTTCACCCACAAGAGATTGTTGTCGGTGTCTGCTAAGGGCAGGATTTTAAAATAAAATATTTAAAACTGCTAATAGAAATGCAATATACCATACCATACCACGTGTTAGTGATTTGGTGAGGGCCCAGAGTTTATTTGATATTAAACTATGTACGTGATCAAGGAATCATACAATATGAAAAAATAACATTCATTTAGGAAAGATGCAATGTGGAAGAAAGATGCAACTAGATGCCTTGATGTTGTTAGGTTCCTTCCAACAGTTCCTTTCTTCCCACACACTTCTTTCTCCAAGGATTATGAGACCATGGATCTGATAGCTACTCACAATCTATCTTGACAAAGAAAATCTCAAATCCAACATACCAAGCTAACAATCTCAAGCCAAATTTCTAATCTCAAAGGCTCAAGAACTTTCCAACCCAATCAAGCTTACTTTCCCAAGATCAATCCAACTAACTTTCTCCATGAGAGATCCTCTCCTTTTATAAGCTAAAGAGGATAAGGTGAGGAAGTTAGGATGATCCCACTAAATCATGAAAGCGAGTAAAATCCAAACCATTCGAAGGCCACCTCACCATAGAAGCTTCTCCTTCTAGAAGCAACGAGAAAACACTCGTTTTTCCCACGTATGAAGGCCGCCACACCCTGGCTATAGAGCAACTTGTGGAAACTCCGCAACCTAGCTATAGTGTGGCCTGCAGAAATCAGGCAATTTCGCACCCTGCATATAGAGCATCCTGCAGAAATCCTCCAAAATAGGGTTTTTATAGAGGAAAACACAACTTCTTCTCTCAGTAAAAGTTCTTCTCCCTTCTTTCTTTAGGAATTCAGGCCACTGACCCCTCTGAAGGCAACAGATAGGTTTACATTATTGACGATCATAGGGATGACGAAAATAATGTGTAATAGAGAGCCCCCCAAAGTATGAAGTTAGAATAGAGTGATAGCTAAAATACTTTGTCGAGTGTGTGTAGGGAATAAGGAATAGTCGGTCGGAAACTTGCCAACAAACAAGGAAATACAGTACAATAATATATCATCACTGAGGTAGGCATTCCCATACTCAGAATACAAATGAGTCAAAGTATAAATGTCATCATACGAAAATCCATGTCAAGTAAGACAGGTCATGGCCACCAAACATACACTGTGGATCCATGCCATTATGACTCAAATCTTAACATAGCCACCAAAAAATACACTGTGGATCTATGTGTTAAAGACTCAAATTTGAACATAGCCACGAGACATACAATGTGGATCTATGCAAGATTACAAACTGAATATACTCCAACGCAACTTGAATCTGTGAGAAAAGATTCAAGGTCTTCATCTCCACCACTCTATAGTATGAGTCTAACCATGAGAATACATGTGTTGAAGTCGAACATGGTAGAAACCACTTGATTACCAGTCATTAGTGAATACCGTTAACAAGTGTGAGGGAAATCACCATTAATGTCAATGACTCCCAAGGTACACTAGTACAATCCAATGATTGTGAATCAATGAGATGAGTTCAAACACTCGGCGGAATCTCCCAATCAAGGGTCAATAATGAAAACCCACTGTCGAAAGAGAGGAAACCTGCCATTAAGGCATGCAAGTTCCAAGGTACCAATTAGTTTCGAAGTCTAATTCTTGGATAATGAGTTGAAGTTGACAGGAAAAGACTCGTCACAGGAGGGCCTTAATGTATCCCCCATCAATGACACGAAACAGGTAAAAAGATTTGAAGTAGATCAGAGTAACAAGTGATTTAGGACTGACTCAGGGATGGTTGACGCAATAGAAGGCTTAAGGACTATGGAAATGACCAACGCAATAGAAGGATTTTCGAGTTGAACATCTTTTTGAACATATTGATGACACAACAATTGTCTTGGAAAAACTGACTCAACAACAGGGATCACAAACCAGATTGTAATCTTGTAAATGAGTATGATCAAGAGACAAGTGGATTTCCAACCTAGACACAAAGCGAGTGAAAGGGCGTCATGTTCAAAAGTGACTCTTCCATAGAATACAGGTTTAGATACATTTCTTTTCCAATTTTCCCCCACCATTTATGGCGAGTACCTCTTTATTTTTACGCAAGCTTGAGGAGGATAACATATGCTTGTTGATGTAATCTCATCCTTCAGATGAGCCCCTCAGAGTATGTTTAACGAAACTTAAGGAGTGGTTCGGTCCCATATGGGTCTGTCGATGTTTGTTTAACGAGTCCAAAGAAAGAAAACTCAGGGGTTTTTCATGTTTAGAGAGTCTGAAAAACACTTAAAGAGAACTCTCTCAGTTCCTTTTTCGTAAAGTAGTTTGATGAGACCGAAAAAAGAGATAAATTATCACTCAACAGACGTTTTCTTCAAATACTTTAACGAGCGTGAAAAGAACAAGATCGCTCGGCAATCTTTTCATGTTTAGAGAGTATGAAAAGAGTTTAAAGGTGACTCCAGGTGTTTCCTTTTTCGTATAACATTTACGAGTCTGAAAATGTGATAAAATTTTGCTCGGTTATATTCTCATTTATTTACGAGCACGAGAAAGAACAAAGACTAAGCTCGGTAACTTATTCTCATGTATTTACAAGCATGAGAAAGAACAAAGTCTAAGCTCAGGATTGTTTTCATTTTTACGCAAGAATTAAAACAAAACAAAACTATGCTTGGGCTTGGTTTCATTTTTACACAAGCTTGAACCAAAGGAAACTATGCTCGGGGTAGCTAGTTTCATTTTTACACAGGCTTGAACCATAGAAAAATATGCTTGCGACTTCCCAAAGCATGGTTGGTACTTATCCCCCAGCTTAAGAAACTACCGGCTCAACTTCAACATGAAGTCCAGAGGCTAGAAGTATATGCCCCCCAAGATTCATTTCGTTCAACTACAAAGGTGAATGAAATGAAGCTTCAAATACTAGACGAAGGACTTGACTCAAAACAGAGAGGGGGAAGTTGTTTCATTTTTTGATGAGCTTGACACTGAATAAGAACTATGTTCAAAAATCTAGGTTCAATCCCTAGACCTTTGTTTCATTGTTTAACAAGATTGACACAGAAACATGAACTATGCTCATAATCTCTGTTTCATTTTTTAGCGAGGTTGCTACAAAGACATGAAAACTATCCTCAGCTCGTTTCATTTTTTAACGAGCCTGAAATCAGAAAACCATGCTCAAAGATGGTTGATCATGGCTTCCAAGAGGAAAATGCTCTGGAAGGACACCATGTCAAGGGACAAAACTTGGTCATGGCTTCCAAGAGATCTTCATTTGATGGAAGAAACACACTCTAGAAGGAACACATGTCGAGGGCCGCGATAGGGGTAAAGAGATCAAGCTCTAAAATCCCGATCGAAGAGATCACCATGTCAACTATTGGATCCAAACTATCAGAAGCTGAAGTCATGGGAGACAATGCCACATAATTGACCTGTGGCAGGGGCAATACTGTCTGCATATAAGAACCATTTAGGGAGGTAATCCAGTCAGTACCGATGAATGAAATTTGATCAATAGTCACAATTCTTCCATCGTGAGGGAAATATATCACACGAAAAATAGTGGACACAATAGCTTTCATGACATAGACATAATCATGCCCAAGGAGTAAAGCGAAATCCAAGGGGTCTTGGACTACCATGACATCAATAAAGATCTCTGTTAATTGGTTCTTCTGTTAAAATCTAACAGATTCTGCGTGACCGGGGCAAGCTGAGGACAACCCAATGCTTTCCAAGCAAAAGAGGACAAAATACTAACAGATGCACCTTTGTCTATCAATGTCTGAGGAACGTCCTGACCATAAAACTGTACTATAATCTGGAAAGGAATCTGAGAGGGAAGACGAGGTCTAGTTAGCACACCCCAATTAAAAAGGATGACCTCATTACTTGGATGGGGTTCCATGGGAGAAGGAGGAATACCACCCGACACAATAGAGTCTGTATCAACAAGAAAAAACATGGGAAATATCAGGTTTACTCTCGAGCGAGAGAGTAGGATCGACCGATAACGAGATTAGATCGACCACTTGGGTTTCATTCTTCAAGGGGAGAATGGGGTCGATGGGTGGAAATGAATCGACTGCTTGGGTTAAAATCTCTAACGGGAGAGTGGGATTGACCAAATATGGGATCAGATCAACCACTTTTTCAACTGGTTCAACTAAGGACGTGACTAGATTGACGACATGAACAACTGGATTGACCGACGAAGGGACCGGATTAATCATTCTATCAACTACAGGTGGGTTGAGAGTAAGCTTGCGATAAGATGGAAGGTGAGACTGTGAAATAGTCATGTCTTCTAGTAATTTTGAGGCTTCATCCATACGAGGGCAAAGGTGAGTTAGATGACTCCCTTTGCATAACATGCACGGGAACTTGACTCTACTTTTCTTCTTCCCAATGGCATCTTGACTAGTTGATGGGGGGTCATCAACATGTTGTTCAGAGGTTGATGACATGATTTGGTGAGGTTGTGTAGACCATTCTTATATAACCTTGGATAGACTAGGGCAATCCTTAAGAAGATGGATACCCTTACAAAGCCTACAAGGGTACTTGGGTTTACGGGTTGTTTGGGTGTTCTTGGCATCATCAACACTCCCAACATAATTAACAGTAACTGGTTTCTTTCCAACATGTTTAGCAATGGTTGGAGGTGTAGATCCTTGCTTATTTTTCTTCTTCTTATTATTCCTTTTATTCTTCTTCTTATCCACCAGGTTACTAGCTTCAAAGATTTCACTCGACGAAGAAGATGAAACGGAAGAAGACCTTGCAAGTGAAGAAGGCAAAAAAAATCTTAGTGGTGAAGACGGTGAAGGATCAACATGAGGTTGATACTCTTGGGGGGAAGTGCTTACTAATGAAGAACTAACTACATTTAGGACTACTTGAGTGGAAAACAACCATATCGGTAATCAAATTGTAAGACCTGGAAGGCTCAAAGTAGTGATGTGAGGAGGACCATTGTTTCCGTAAGAAGGAAAAAAAATAGATTCCTCTAAAGTAGGAATTCCTTCATTGGTCATTCCAGGAATTGAAGCCATTAAATAAATATTCAACCTAGAGTCCACTAGGGAAAACAGACACCACACGCTAAGAATCTAGTAAGAAAGCAAGCAAACAAAACCTTCTCACAATGAGCACACTAGTTGGTGATGAAATCCAACGTCACAAGAACAATGTAAGAAAGGGATGAGATAGAGCGGGTGGAAAAGTTACGTTGATGACTTGCTTTACGGACTTACACCTTGGTGCAATCTTCCACACATAATCGTGGGTATACCCTCCAAGGAGCCCGAGTGAGTTTAGCCAATGCCGATTCCAGGTACCATGAAGACTTGCCCCTCCACAGTCACCTCATGTAAAGACCCTAAAGATATAGGCCACTAAGGTTACCAACTACTACAGTGATGCCTGGGGAAACAGTCGACAGTCTGATCCATGCACAAGGGCACGGTATCTAGCCCAAAATCAACTGGAAAGGCTTCCACTCATCAATGTGGGTATACCTTTCAAGCGACCCCCATAATACGCACAATATCTACACCAAGTCCAACAAAGCAGGGTGAGTAACTCTACCAGTCTCAATGCAACCTCAGGTTTGACCCTTGTGTGAGAAGGGATTCCCAGGACAAAATGTAATAAGTGGATTTATCTCTCCCTAACTCAAGATTCTATGTTTGTTTGTAGCTTTGGAAAATTATCTTTCACACCTATTCCAAATCCCTACAACTAATCTAATGTAGGTTTGCTACCAGAAAATATAAAAATTTCTAATCGATTTTTATAAGCGCTTTATTTTATGGCTGTTGTTACTCAAAAGGAAAACGGCGTGGACAATATGGTGTTTTGACCGACTCGAAATCTATGCAAAGAGATGAAGATGCAATATTTTCATTTCAATGAAAGCTATTCTATGAGAAGGAGAAATTTTTTATCATTCCCATATGCACAATGTCCCAAAATTTTAAAACTCATCAATATCAATATTTTCAAGAAATGAGACAAAGAGACTGTACACCAATACATGATTCATGGCCCCCCCAAGAATATTTTCAGAATTTAAGACCAGAAAATGCCAAGAATCATGCAATTTCGCTACTTCAAATGCAAGGATGCCCCAATCTAACATAAATCAATAAATTAAAACTTTTTGTTTCAAGGATAGCTAAAAACAATAGAAAATTGGCATGAAACAAAGCAACCCAAACAATTTTCTCTTTTAACATGAACTATTCAATAAAACAAAAAGAAGTTCTTTCACCAAACAATTCTAAAGAAAAAACAATGTTTTGTAACAGAAAGACACTCGAAGCAAGAGATCAAATCTTTCAAAAGAAAACAAAGCAAAGATGGATAAAAGTAGTTTCAAAGCTGTCAAGCAGACTGTAAACAGATCATAATCAAACCCAAAAATTTATCCCAAAATCAAATCCAAGATCTGGGTAAGGAAAAACCATAAAAAATCAAACTTTTCACAATTTCCGCAGGCTGTAGATTAACACAGTGAGGAAATCCCTGATTTCCGCAAACCATAAGACCAATACAATGCGGAAACGCCACACTGTCCCTCAAAGTAGGGTGCAGAAATCAGCAAAAAATGGAAAAAGTAAAAAGTGTGAAGGTTTTCCAATGAATTTTAACAGTCAGAGAGTCAAGCTGGATCTCCCAGTCACTCAGAAAATAGAACCCAAGCAATCAAAGCAAGAATACAAGACAAACTAGGAAAACAATACGTTCCCCAGCGGAGTCACCAATTTTTTTATCGAGCTAATCGTTAAGTGCGAACACAAATCAATCCCCCTAGCTTCACTACGAAACTAGAACAAAACAAGGCAGTACACTACTCTTTCCTTAGATTTCAATTATCAAATGAGAAATGGATCTAGAACATACCTTTTAAATATCAAAGATCCGACTTCGCCAATGCAATCCAAGATCCGTCACGAGGTTTATGAGAAATATCTGCAAATAAGCACAAGCCAACGAAGACAAGAATAACAGAGTCTATTTGATATGAAACTATGTACATGATCAAGGAATCATACAATATGGACAAATAACATTCATATAGGAAAGAAAAGCATATATGTATTAAATAATGTGGAAGAAAGATACAACCAGATGCCTTGATGTTGTTAGGTTCCTTCCAACAGTTCCTTGCTTCCCACACACTTCTTGCTCCAAGGATTCTGAGACCATGGATCTGATAGCTACTCACAATCTATCTCAACAAAGAAAATCTCAAATCCAACATACTAAGCTAACAATCTCAAGCCAAATTTCTAATCTCAAAGGCTCAAGAACGTTCCAACCCAATCAAGCTTAATTTCCCAAGCTCAATCCAACTAACTTTCTCCGTGAGAGATCCTCTCCTTTTATAAGCTAAAGAGGATAATATGAGGAGGTTAGGATGATCCCACTAAATCATGAAAGCAAGTAAGATCCAAACCATTCAGAGGCCACCTCACCATAGAAGCTTCTCCTTCTAGAAGCATCGAGAAAACGCTCATTTTTCCCATGTATGAAGGCCTCCGCACCCTGGCTATAGAGCAATCTGCAGAAACTCTGCAACCTAGCTATAGTGCAGCCTGTGGAAATCAGGCATTTCTGCACCCTGCATATAGAGCAGACTACGAAAATCCTCCAAAATAGGGTTTTTACAGAGGAAAACACAACTTATTCTCTCAGGAAAAGTTCTTCTCCCTTATTTCTTTAGGAATTCAGGCCACTGACCCCTTTGAAGGCAACAGATAGGTTTACATCATTAACAATCATAGGGATGATGAAAATAATGTGTAACAACAGATGTGGTGGCGACCTTCTTCTTACTGGGAGCATGGATCACAAAGAAGACGAACTTCCCAGTCTATGAAATGAGCTTACTGCATTGCTTAGAAGAGATTAAAGAAATAGCAGTAGGCAACGCTACCTCTAGTATCCTGTACAATTGTCTACCCAAAGTAATAATAACACTGCAGGGTCTAGACTCATACACACCATGTCTCTTCCATAAATATGGTTTGTCTAAAAGAACATCACAAACTTCAAGGGGAGAAATATCACACAATACCTCATCTTTGAAGGGCTTGATGTTGTAGGGCAGAGCAGAAATGGATTCAGAAGAGTGAAGAGTGAACGATGGTCGCTATCGATAATGAAGTGCAATGGAGTCCCCTATACCCACATCTATGAGTGAAAGAGGCATTCCTCTTCCTCTGGTTCTTCTGGTTTGCTTGGCTGGACTTTGGTGGTAGAAAAAGTGGCACTAGGTTTGGCATTGATGATCCGCTTCCGAATTTCTAGATTTGATTCAGAGTCAAAATCTTCCTTTGACTCGAAATATTTCATCTCGACCACCAGTGACTTCTTGGAGAGACATTCTTCAGTGTTTTTCCAAGGTATTTTATGGCACTCACACCACTTTCCCGTGTCTTTCTTCGACTTGTCATTACCCTTCTTGGGTTGCGGATTGGATTGGTTTTTCAGAGAGAGGCCATATTTTCTTTATCCCTTGTTTGGTGGGTTGGGGATGCCTTTTCTCTGCTTCGGCTGTGAGGAATTTGCAGATCCAAACTCTCACATCTTCTCGTTAATTTTTGCTCGATCTTGACAACATATCTATAAGCCGCACCTAATGATGCAATGTCTAGAAACTCCATTTTTGTTTGGATGTATCTGTATAGATAGCCGCAATATTTTAGCACCATATGTCATTTAGAGTATTGGATACCCAATTTGGTGCGTAGAGTATGGAAAATATTGGTGAAATCTGGTACTGTCTAGTCCCTTTCTTGATGCAACGTGGTCCATCTTGTGTACTGGTCCTCGTAGCTTCCAACATGGTAGTATTTTTCTTTAATGGCATCCCTGAAGGAATCTCAAGTGGGGGAGACCGAAAATATTGTAGATTCCTTTGTGGCCCTTTTCTCAAAGTACGTATCCCACCAATCCTTAACATGGGGGACGACCTTGAGGAGTGCAAAAGTAATCTTTTCCCGATTGGAAAAATTGTGGAATGAAAAATACCCTTCAAGCAGATTCATCCATTTATCTACAACATCTGCATCTATCAGTCCTTCAAATAATGTAATATCAAAATTTACTTGTACCTTGAAGGGGGTTGCATGGCTGCTTGATGAATATGTGTCTCCTGTGGGCAGTCGCCAAAGTATCTGTGAAAAATTGTCCATCATCTCGTTCCTTTGTCATGCAAGGGCTTCCTCAAAAAACATTTTAAAAGGATATCCTGCTCCATCATATTTCTTCTCATCTCCCATGAGTTGTGGTCAGGTTCGGGGTGACCGATATTGCAAAGTATCGACTGGTTTGAGTCCCAACTTCTTGTACCCAAATCTTGTCGAGGACATGCACAAAGAAAAACAAATGAACAACATACCTCTCTGATACCATTGATCCATATTTATGAGAGAAACAAAATGAATAATAGATTGAAAACTATAACACAAAGATACATGGAACAACAACAAATATCCAGTGAACAATAACTTCTATTGAATAAATAAAATAGGTTGAAACTGTAAAACTGCAGAACTGAAACAACTTGATCGAATGATGGTAGTTATCTCCGAGAATAGATGTGGCTATTACACACATATGTATGAGAATAAATGATTACAATGAGGCTCCATAGGCCTTTTTAACATTACTCATGAATTCCAAAACCCTAGACATCCAAAAACCTAACCCTAGGAGATGAACCGCCAAAAGTTACATGGGCCCTGATGAGTAAGTTGGTACCTCAACTTCCTGGGGTCGTAACATTTGCATACGATCTTCGTTTTAGGTGCGTGATAGCCCGTTGGAAAGGTATTTTCAAGATATACACATTATTTTGTCAAACTCTGACTTTTTCTACAGTTTGACTATGGAAAGATAAAAATGCATTGTTTAGGGTGCCAAAAACGGCCCCGGAAGTACAGAAAGATGTACTGACATGAAAAATTCCAAAATAATCCAGTTGGATTAGGTGGGAAGCCACCAATCTCCACCTGAAAGGTGTGTAGGTATTAATACAACCATGGAAGTGTAGAACCCACAATTACAAATAAGTACAGAAGAACGTGTTGAACTAAAAACTGTCAAGAGGAGCCAGTTGGAATAGGTGGGTGGCCACCAATATCCACCTGGATCATCCAATTCATTGATGATCACCCTAAGATAGAGAAGACCCAGATCCATACCAGAGAAAAAGAGGGCCAAAACTTGGTACTTACTAGACAAAAATGGACACTAGTAAGGGGAGATCGCCGATGGAATGTATGGTAGAGAAGGAACTCCCTTGTGCAAAGAAAATCCAGTTGATAAACTACCTGATAAACCTGTGGAAACCCTGCACTCAGTGGGAAGGTGGAAACTTCTATTGTTGTTAGCGGAGGAAGGAGAGTAACCTTCATGGATAATATTGAGTCTCAGGAGAAATAAATCATTCCCTTATGATATCATGGCTTGGAAATGGGGTGCCATTCTATAGGAAGGAAATCTGCAGTATGGCCTAAGGTTGGGAGGAAAGGAATCCTCCCTCAGTCAGTTGGCTAGTTGTCACAATTTTTTAATAGATAAGTTTTTATTTGATTTGTTTAATGTATGTTCAGTGTTGTAAATATATTTTTATGATTGACTGATAAATGTGAAAGATGTGTATGGAAATATTGAATTCTTGAGTAAAGTGGAATATGTTTGCTTGTTTAATTGTTAACCTAATAACTCTTGAACATAATCAAGTAATGTATGCATAATGTATATCCATGAAAATATTTCATCCTTGAGGGGAAATTTTGCAAGATATGAACACAATCCTTGTTTTAAGAAGTGACAGGAGTTCCCTGGTACTTGGAATGTTCTTGTAAGGGTTAAGGAATTCAAAATCCTGAGGGAACCTTTTGTTTTTACTTGGGAAGCTTGCAGGATATGTAAATCCTCATCCAATATTCAAGTGAAATTCCTTATCGAGGTTGAGAATGATTTTTAGAGATCATGAGGATCCAATAGAGTCTCAGAAAAGACATAGAAGAAACCCTTGAATGTTTAGGTCGAGATTTGGATTGCTTCCTTGAGAAAGATCAATGTTTTAAGTCGAGATGGTTTGCAGCCATCGATTCGTCGTAGCGAACAGATATGGACCGTTGGATGGATGGTATTACCATCGGAGAGACCAAGAAAGGGAAGGTATTAATACCCTGTTAAGGGAAACTCCAAGTTAACCTGAAAACATTGATATATTGGAGCATGGATATGGTGAATTATGGATCATTGGATCCAATTATTAGTATATTGTAGTAGGATCTGTTAGAGGTTTTGTGAAGAGGATTAGGGTGGAATTTAGACGATGGGGAAGTCCAAGGACTGTGGATATCTTGGGGAATTATCCAACGATATCACAACCATTGGATCTAACATATCTCGATTCAAGAAATTTGGCCCTAGGACCCTTATCTTCCAAGAAGTCCATTTGATGGTGTGATAAAGGACCATTAGACCCGTTGAAGCACATGCCGTCGGAGTGGTCTTGAGTGTTGGAACGAATAAGGTCTGATGGTGAATGCTTCAAGAATAAATATGAGTCATTAGTCTGAAGGCGACGATAGACATAGATATGTCATGGGTCCCACTTATCCACTTATGATGTCAAACAAAGAGGGGAGTAACCACTGGTTAATTTAAGGATTCAAAGAAATCATAACCATCGAGCTTTGTCTCTGAGGATCCTTGGATTTACCAATAAGACTATTCAGAGAAGGCCCGTCAGAGTGGATTTTGAATTGGTACATCATTGACTTCGACAAGAGAGGAGTCTATGGAACTTTAAATCATATAGGTGATATTGACCATCCAATTGAGGGTGCATAGACTCCCAAAGGCCTTGATGAAGTTTGAGGAGAGGCCTTGACAAGTATTTTGATCAATATCAAGTATTTTCAGTTGGATTTCTTTGTGAGAGATTTAGCATTTTCATTATCATTTTTCTTTATTATATTGTTCCATATATCCTCTAAAGATTCTCTTTTTTTTTTCTAGTGGTTTTTGCAGTCCCAATGCAATCGAGGCTTTTACACAGGAGACCAAAAGACATCTATTGTCAAAGTGTCAAGGAAAGGGAACTGACTTTGTTCGTTCAGTGGAGCAGATTGTTGAGGTCTACGAGAAGCTAAATATGGAGAGGCAGGAAGACAGGAAAAGTACTATTGATGAACTAGAAGTTAATATTGGCATGGACCAGTGTTAGTCCATTAGTGTCGATATTCAATTGAAAACTCATATTTGTTGTAATACTTAACATTTCATATAAAATAATTTATGTGTTTAAAATTTATATATATGTCTGTACTTTATATTATGTATAAGTGTTGTAATTAACTAATTAATGTGACAATATTGCATGATTACATGTGTATTAGATGAGCATGAATATTGTATGATTTTTTTTTTTTAAATTTAGACATAATATCATATTAAAAATTTGTATTTATTAATAATAAGCATCGTTAAAACTACTAAAAAACAATGAAGACATATAAAATGACTAAAAATGACTAAATTAGTGACCAAAAAATGAGAATAATAATGAACACACATAAAATGACTAAAAATGATTGAATTAGTGACCAAAAAATGAGAATAATGAACACATATAAAACGACTAAAAACGACTAAATTACTAACCAAAAAATAAGAGATAAGTGACCAAACAATGAGAGATAAGTGATGAAACAAAATGACCAAAATTCGCATATAAAATGACAAAAAAATAAGAGATAAGTGACCAAAACAACGACCAAAATTTGCATATAAATGACCAAATGACAACTTTGGTGACTAACTTCTAGTATCTTATTATGCGACCAAAATTGGTCATATTTAATTTGGTCATTTATAGCTTGTCATGTGGTCATTAATTTGGTCATTAATTCCAAGTATATGAACAAATTAATGACCACAAGACAAGGTATAAATGACCAAACTAAATATGACCAATTTTGGTCGTGTAATAAGAGATTGGAAATTAGCCACCAACGATCGCCAAATCAAAAGTGGTCATTTATATGCGGATTTTGGTCAATTTTTTTTGTCATTTATCTCTCATTTTGTACTAGTGTATAAGGCTTCAAACGAACTCATATTTAATGATTCCTAATACCCATCGTTGTAAGCAAATTAAACTAAATGGATATAGTCCTCCCACCTAGAAGGTTTTGATCAACATTTGTTGATCAATGATTGTGTTCTTTGCATGCTTTGGTATATACTAAGTCATTTTCCACTTTTTTATGTATATTCCATCCCTAGTTTTTTTTTTCAAAAATGTGGGTTGCGAGGAGATTACCACTAGGTCCGCAACTCCCATACTTAGTATTTTTTCCATTTTTAACTACTTCGTAACCCCAACATTTAGTCATTTCTTTAGTTTTGGGAGTGTTTTTTTGGAGTTTCAAGACATCCCAATTGTGCAAACCCACAACTCTACAATCATGTAAACTCACAACCCTAAAAAAACACTACCCACTTCTGCATCATTCGTAATGAACCTCTCTCAATAGTTAGCCAATTTCCTTGATTACGGATGTGGGAATCCTTCCCTCATTCCCACTTTGCATCCCATCCCACATCCCACATCCCACATTTCCTCCTACTCCAAAATGATCCATATATTTCCACAGCCCACAGAATCAACTATTTTGGTACTTAGTATACTTAATTGAAAATATAGGAGTCTCCCTCATATCTCCCCTTCCATTCTCTACATCCCACAAACCTGAAATCTCCAAAATCCACTTTTCATCCCTCACTTTACACCTCCATATGTAACCATTTTCCATAAATCTCAATACATATTTATTGTTCTTGATCACATTTATTTTCTCACTGCCACATCAACCATCACTCATATGAACTGAATATCATTATTAAGTGGCATTATTGTTGTAAAATATTTTCCTTAAATATTAAATCCAACAACACAATCAAAATCTTTGAACTAAGAGCTACAACATTTGATAATAAATGAAATATGTGGTAAATTAAATAAGGAATTAAAGCCTCATTGTAAAAATATTGTATTGACAAAAGTGCCACCTATTCATGCAAACTAACCTTTGTCAAAATATGTCAAGTAAAAGGAAAGAGATATATTGTGGGGATACTATCAACACCTTGGGACAAGAAGACCATCAGTTTCAGTGGTCAGAAGCCTTCAAGTGGTACTCATCTCTTCCTCCTGAAGAAAATAAGTTAAACAAAGTCTGGACCTCCGACATTGCATTAGTCGAGTTTGTATGAAAAGTATCTTATTTCAAATAATTAGTTCTCTAGTGCGCTGATAAATTTGACATTGAACGAAGAGTCATCCAATTATAGGGAAAGCCACCAATTTCTTTAACACCTTCAATTTTCAGAAGAATGTTGATATTTCCATAACATACTTTGAATTTCAAGAATTTTGAAGCTGATAACTTTCTAAAGGCCAACAAAGGGGGAATGGAACTCTTGGAAAGTGTTGGGGTAAGAAAAAGGTATAAATATTCTCCTTGTTACTTTGGTTTATGATATATTATTTCTCAACTTTTCTATTAGTTTGAAGTAATTAGGGAAGAAAATAATTAAAAAGATTTTGAAAATAATATTAAATAGTATAAGATATTTTCTAAACTTTGGGTTTGAATTGCTTTGATTTTATGTAGAAATGGGCAATTGTTATTAATCAAGAAGATAATAAAGATGCACAAGCCATTGAATATTAAATAAATCAAGCACGAGATGGTTCAAGGAAGATTGATTTTTATCCTGAAATCTTCATAACATAGTAAAAGCAATCCTGAGGATCTCTTGATCCTCGAGATAGCTTAATTCACTTGTCTTATTGTAATATATATAGAAGAGTGAACGCTAGAGAGGGTGTGCCAGAATTATGATCTCCTAATTGTTGATACTATGTACATCAACCCAGTTGCAAATGACTTATCAATTATGGAATTAATGGAAGTTTCAAGAATTTTGACCATTTCTGTGTATTGAGTTTTTCATAACAGTATCTTTTGAAGACCGTGGTCCCAGTCGACATGAGCTACTGTATTATATGTATTTTTATCGATTCTGTGGTAATTTTGTGGGTTGATATTTCCTTCAAGAGTTAGAATAGATTCATTAATGTGTTGTTTCTATTATGATTTGATTGTGTTATTCCATTCAAAGATATTAGACGTTCTATTTGGAAATTATCGGCTGTCGTTCCATTACCGATTGTTGTCAATTTATCGCCTGCTGCTTCTTTTCATTAAGTTTGCATTTTTTTTTCCTTCTTAAATCTCAATAGATCGTTGTTCCTTGAGAGATTGATTCATTGGCGCTTTTGTAGATTAAATTGTTGCTTCTCAGATAGATGAATGAGTTTAGTAATTAATTGATGTTTCTTTTTAGGGTGTGCTATTGCTCAGAATATATTTCCTTTTGATTGAATCATTAGTTTCATATTTTGTAGTTAATGTGTGAAGAACTTGATTGTTACAATAATTTAGATGAATCCAAATTTGTTGTAAATAAACTATCTACACAATTTAATTCTCTACAACTTATCCGCATAGATTTTGTTGACAATCTTGAAAGAAAAAAACGAATCCTCGGTTGATAAAATTAATGTTAGACTAATGTTGTTTTTAGGACATTTTAGCACCCAACAGAAAGTTTCTTGTAAACACAACCAGTGATTTTAGAATAACCACACAAATTGAGGTATGTTCTTTCGAATACCCATACAAAGAATTGCATGGCTATTCACTAGGATAAAAGAACAAGATTCCATATCTTTCGTTCCAAAATATATTGTATATATTCTGTACCATTCCATTCATAAAGTTGTATATATTCCTGCGACTCATTCCATTCATAAATATGTTGTAGTTGATTGGGCCAAAATTATTTCGAACGAAGTTTTATTCCAGTTGGGAGGTATTAGGAAGACTAGGAAATTAAATATGACATATTATCTTGTTTATGCTATAGTTTACTGCCATATTTTTTAGGACTTACCTTGGACCAAAAATATAGACTTTAAAAAATATCTAGTATCATTATAGTATCCATCATTGTGGAAACATAAGGCCCCACATAATTTTTATGAAGTCCAAAATGGTTTTCTTTGTGTCTTTCAAAAAGTTAATTCACAGTCTCATCACATCGATATTATCACTCAAAGCTACATCCTTTCTGTCAAAGAAAGGAATTTTTGAGAGTATGGAAGATTTCAATTTTATTAGACTTTATGGATTTAAGGGGAAACCATTTTTGCTTCCATTCTATGTTTCTAATAAACTTTTCACTATTGAAGTATGAAAACAACAAAATTATTAAAAAAATCAATTCATCCCTTTGCCATGGAAAATTGAAGATATTTTTGTAAAAAACATTTCTCATTTGGATGAATTCACCACCCAGTTTGACCATTTCAATTTAGAGGAAGTTCATGCGATCTAGGGTTTCGACCCTAACGATTTATTTTTGGTACACATGTTTTCAATTGGATACAGTTCATCATTCAATCAGTCTATTCAGTTGGAGGAAGGAGGAGGAGACAATCAAAACCCTCCAGAAGTCTCGTCGAAAACAACCCTGGATGGCATTGATTCATTGGTCAACACCAATGACTATTACAAGAAATATGGATGAAATGCAACTGGAATAAACCCATGAACACCCAATGTGTCTCAAAAGAGTGCTTCTACTTTAACAAGAGGAAAATCTTGAGATAGTACCCAAGAAAAAATGAGATATTCTATGGGAAATTCAGATGATGGAGACAAAGACCCTTCTAAAAATGGAATCGAAAGACCACACACTATTCATGTGTCTATAAAAATAAAAAGAGAAATAATTCAAAAGGAAGCCTAGGAGATACCTAAAGTTGAAATTATCCCCTGAGATATGGAAGTCAATGACATAATAAAATAGCCCAACTGGGATGAACAAAAAATGATTGACAAAAGAACTATAGATGAAGAATTGGCTTCTCAAGAGCCATAGGTATTTTAGGAGTAATCTCTCAACTTGCACCACATAGTATACAATAAAATTTCCAAGAAGTTGTTAATTGAAAAATTAAATTTTAAAAATAAAAAAGGTTTCTGAAAATGGAAATCAGAGATTTATTTTCAAGGGGTAAAAATCTCAAAAGTTATGGAGTTTCATCAAGAAACTAGTGAATATTTAAAGTATTCCATTGATGAGATAGAGAAGGAAAACCTACTTTTAAAAGAAAAACTGAAGGAATTAGAGAACTCTTTGCTCCCAAGACCCCTGTTTGTTGAACCCATTGTTGTTATTCATCCATTGTACATTCTAGAGGATGTGTCAGCAACAAGCTCCAAATTAAAAGGTTCATCAAGTTTATTAATGGTTGTTAGGAAATATGTTGGAGATAATATTGAAAAAAGGATAGATTTGATCTTTGAGATATGGGAATTGGAAACAAATTTAGCTACTCTTTCAACAAGGGTCTTGCATTTTAAAAAGTGTCTCCAAAAGGACTTAGAAAATGATGAAAATTTATATAAAGAAGTTGTGAGTAAATTATTGACAACGGTCTTGAATTTAAATGATATTTACAAGAGAGAGAAAAATATACCTTCTAAGACTCATTTGAAACAAATAAATTCTTGTTGGTTGAAAAGAACTAAAAGTTTACAATAGATGCTTTATGTGTTAAAAATTGAGAGAGAAACAACATGACAAGAAAGCATGCACACAATATTTATCCTAGAAAACCCTAACCAGGAGAACCAACACTTCCATAGATATATGTTAACCTTGGTCAAACTAGCCAAGCTAGGACAACACCACCCACTTGAGCCTACTTGAGCCTACTTGAGGCTTCTTACAATGGAGCATCTCAATCAATTAATAGGATTTAGCAATTACAACCTTAATTCCTTTACTAGAATTAGATTACAATGCAAAGACATGAATATCCTAGAGATAGCCATGCAAAGACATGCATGGTGTGGATATAGCCATGTAATGACATGCAAAAACTCTCATCAAATACTATGGGAAAATACCATGGGTATGTAAACCACTAAAGGTAAACCCAACAATGACCTAATCAACGAATCTATGACCAAGTCAAGATTAACCCAACATTATGACTATGATGTCATCAATACTAAACTAGGTGATTTATTTATAAATATTGTTTATATAACCAAAGATATAGAGGGCCCATATTTAATCATGGACACAATACTTGTATTAAAAGAGAAATTATAGGAACAGTTGGATGCCATGAAGGTCTCATGGGAAAGTGAATTTAATGACTTAATATAAAATTTTGAAGAAGAAGTGGAAAGGTATTTAATATGGTATGTTAATAAGAATGAAGATATTGAAGATAAATTTCACCAATTGAGCTTCGACCTCAAAGATCTGAAAAACGAATTATTTGAAACCAATACTAGGCAAGAAATAACGGTTACTCCCATGTGGGAGTATATTGAACATTGGTTAAGAAATTCCTTGGTTAAAATAACTAAAATAGATCAACAAGAAGTTGATAATGTTGTTAAACCACCTCTAACCCATAAGCTTATAAAAGAAACATCAATAAGCAGATAAAGTTCCTCTAATATTCCATCATAGTAATTCAAGCAATCACTTTGTTTTTCTTTCAACTCTCTTTCTTTCTCAATTAGTTGTCATCCAACCTTTCTTTCATGATCATTGAATGTTGAAGATTGATTCCTAACTATCTTTCTCTCTTTTCTTCTAGGTCTTTCCATTTACTAGTCTATGGGAGCCCCATCCCATTCTATTTAGGAAAAACACATTTACTTTTATTTGTATCATACTTTTAAAAGAAATCTATTATTTTTCAGGTTCCCAGAGAACTAATTGGGACATCACATTAGTTATTTCTCAAAATTTTAATTTTAAGCATGATAGTTGAAATGTGTGTTTATCAAAATATTTGTGTATATTATTTGAATAATCATTTAAAGTTATCTACCCTATGTGGTCCTTATATTATTCCCTTATTCTTAATAATGTGTCCTACTTTTCTTTATGCTATTGTGTGAGACTGTTTATTTTCTATTGATACTGAGAGGGGGGGTGAATCGGTATCAAGTACAATTTAGCACCTTTTAAACTTTAAATTTTCAATCAAATAAATGGATTCCAATATAAAAAAAAGAGCAGAAGAAAAAATACGTAGTGCACAACATATTTATGTGGAAATCCACATAATGTTTTTCTTATATAATAGCACTATTACATTCATAGGAAGCTACAACTTCCAAGATTCTCCAACTCCAAATGGAAGTAGGCTTCAACCCCCTAGTTTACAGGCTCCAGCCTGAAGGAAGCTACAACTCTCTAGATTCTCTAGCTCCAGATGGAAGGAGGCTCCAACCCATTTTCTTTTCCCCTTCCTTCCACCCTCAAATATGTATATAAAATATTCAACCTATCACTATCACTATCACTATCACTATCTTTGTCTCTATCATTCATACATCATTATCATCAAATTGGGTCCACATAGACTATCATTATCACTATCACTATCATTGATACATCATCATCATCAAACTGGGTCCACATAGAAATTGGTTCCACATAGATATCCTAGGTCTACATGGGTCCACACATAAACCCCAAAAACCACACAAAACCGTGGTCATATAATCAACCTTCCATACTATAGATAACTCATAGAAATTATCAAAACATCACCATACGTCTATAAAACATCCTTCATAAGAGCTCTTTATCCTCTCAGTTCCTTCACTACCAAGAAATATGAAGAGCATGATGAGAGGGGGAGTATGAGTGTTGTCAGCAATGACAAAGGGGGAGATTTTTGAATGGTGTTGTCATAGATGTCAAATTCAATGATTGATCAACATGAAGATGCCTATGGAGACTCCAAAGTGGTCCCCTTATGGCATAGATTTAAGCATGGCCCTCACGAAAGACGCTCTAAAGAATCCATCAAACCAAGTGAAGAATCCCCTAAAGTCAAATGAAGAATCTTATAGATGTCTAAGATAAAGATTGCAAGATGGAGATTATTGAAAGTATTATTTGACATAGTTATGTAGGGGAAAAATTCCTTGGAAGATAGGGTATCCAAATTGACCACAAATAATATTTTCAACAATCTTCATATTGCAATATTTATCTTGGACATATGTAGGCTTCTTCACTTGACTTTAGGGGATTCTTCACTTAGTTTTAGGGCTTCTTCAAAGTGTCTTCCCATGAGGGCCATGCTTAAAGCTACACCATAAGGGGACCACTTTGGAGACTCCATAGGATTTTTCATGTTGATCAATGAATGACTTTGACATCAATGACAATACCATTCAACAATATCCCCCTTTTTCATTTATGGAAACACTCATACTCCCCCCTGCCATTGTGCTCTTAATATTTCTATCCCCCTTTGACATCAATGGAAAAGGGTAATTTATTCTCTTTCGGGTTGCTCCCCTGAACTCATGGAACTCAATAATACTTCACCTTCATTTTTTGTCTTCTTATCCTTTCCGTACTTGTTATAGTCCTTGGAGCTCTTTTGTGTGACTTCAATCCTCTTTCTCTCCTCTTTGTCTAGGATGTACATGTTATTTGGTCTTCTTGTTTTGTTTGCAACCAAGCTTCCTGAGTCTTATTATCTGATTTCACATCTTCGGGAATCAAAATTAAGATTGTATCCATGATCACATATTTTACTGACACTGAGGAGATTATGCTTCAAATATTCAACTAGTAATACATTTGTTGTTTTTAAATGTTCACTTATAAGGCTCACTACACCTTTTCGAAGTATTTTGACAGAGAATTCATTTCCAAATGAAACACTGTCATTTTTTATTTTCTTTAGGTTGTTGGATTTTTTTTGGTCTCCATTCATGTGTGTTGAACACCCATTGTGTATGTACCATTCTGTAATATACCAGATATAAAAAGTATGCAGTAAAGAAATAAAATGCTAGAAACGACAGAATAACAGTAATATAACCAACATAATCTCCACAATAACACATAAATGATATAAAAACAACAACAGAAATAGCACTTGATTCAGAAAGCAATGTTCATGGGCCTCTTCGAGGGAGCAACCTCTAGTCAAGCAACGCTCTATTACAATAATCTCCAAGCTAGGGTTCTCATACCCTCGACTCCTATTTATACTAAATATGTCTATCAAAAGAAGCATCTAGAGGAAGATCCTTCTAGAAGTGGAAACTTCTATTAGGTCTTCTTACATCTGCCTTATTCTATTTTATTGAAAAGGCCTTATTAATATTGAACTTTATTACATCCGAATATATTGTTCTACTAATGTGCGGGTTATAACCCTAACATGTCCGCCCACTTAAAAACAGCCTTGTCCTCAAGGCTTGAGATGTGGAAATTGATGCAAAATGGTAGTTGGTTCCCAAGTGGCATCTGTTGGAGTTGTATCTTTCCACTGAACTAGCACTTCCTTGATGGTTCTCTGACATAGGCGATGCTCACGCTGGTCCAAAACTGCTTCTGGCTGTAGCCAAATGGATCTTTCTTCAGCTAACTCAAGAAGGTTGGTTTGAATTTGGCACCTATTTCCAATCACCTTCTTTAAGCATGAAACATGAAAAATAGGATGTAGCTTCGAATGACTAGGCAAAGCTAACTGATAGGATAGTTGTCCCACATTCTTGAGAACTGTATAAGGGCCATAAAATTTGGGTGCTAGCTTCTGACAATGCTTGGCCTTGAGGGAAGTTTTCTTGTAAGGTTGCAGTCGCAAAAACACCTGATCCCCTTCTGCAAATTGGCGTTCAGAGCAACCTTGATCTGCTTGTTGCTTCATGCGATTCTGTACCATGACCAAGTTCTCTTTGAGGGTATGGAGAATAGCCTCTCGAACTGTAAGTGTTTGGTCAACCGCCTGGACCTTCTAGGTACCCGGTAAGTATGAGAGAATTGAAGGTGGCTTCTATCCATATACCACTTCAAAAGGAGTCATGTGTGTAGTTGTATTGTAGGAAGTGTTGTACCACCATTCAGCTAGGGGTAGCCATTGAACCCATTGATTTTTATTTTTAGAGGCAAAACACCTCAGATATGTTTCCAAACACTTGTTGACAACTTCCGTTTGACCATCAGTCTGGGGATGATAAGTTGTGCTGAGATGCAATTGGGTTCCCTGTAGCTTGAACAGTTCTTGCCAAAAGTTGCTTGTGAAAGTTGGGTCACGATAAAAAACAATAGAGTGCGGCATGCCATGAAGCTTGAAGACTTGGTCCATGAGAATTTGAGCCACCATGGATGATGTAAACGGGTGTTGAAGAGCGCAGAAATGAGCATACTTGGAAAGGCGATCAACAAACACCATTATGACTGATTTATTTCTCGATTTGGGTAATCCGGTAATAAATTCCATAGAGATATCCTTCCAAATAGCAGGTGGAATTGGAAGCGGTTGTAGTGTGCCCAGAGATTTGACAGTTTCTCCCTTGTTGCATTGACACACATCACATTCAGCGACAAAATTACGGATTTCTTGTTTCATACCATCCTAGAAAAAAGAACGTTTGACCCTGTCATAGGTTTTGGTAAACCCAGAGTGCCCCACTGTGGGTGTAGCATGAAGCTCAGAAAGTACCGTGGATTTAAGCTTTGATTGTTTACTTAAATACAAATGGCTTTTGTATCGAAGCTCATCATGGAGCCAAGAGTACCCTGGGGAAGCTGGAGCATTAGACTGCATTCTCCCTCTGAAGCTTGACT
>SNQJ01S0007409.1:166850-204285 GCA_010110895.2 Picea sitchensis | reverse complement strand
AAATGAAAATGTCTCCTTGGTATATATAGGAGACTAGGAGGTATAATTACAACTAATGGCCTAAAGACGACATAAATAAAATAACATTACTAATATAATATTCCCCAATTAAGGGGTAATGAGCCAATATTAGGGCTTAACAATAATGTTATGGATAATCCACTATTTAATACATATCAACAAAGGAGTGTTTCTTCTATTCCTGAACATCTTTACAAATCAACAAAGGAGTGTTTCTTGTATTCTCGGACATCTTTACATATCAACTAAGGAGTGTTTCTTGTATTCCTAGACATATTTAGCTCTATATATTATTGTAAAGTCAATCAAGGGGGAATTGGTTCCATGAAAGATCAAGATCAGGAAATTGAAAGTTATTGATATCTTCTTCGATCCTTATTTGATTGTCAATGTTATACCAAGGGTACCTTTAAAGTCTATTAAGCAGATTCGAAATAATTTGTTGTGCTTTATACAAGGTCGTTGATACTTTTTAAGGTCATTTTGAGGCTACTAATACTAAAAGGTAAAATCTTCAAGGCTAAAGATTGGTTTTGAAATTTTTATTGTAATTTAAATGTTATAGAAAATCTTCTTTGTGGATATAAATAAGACCTTATACCCATTTATTTAGAACTTTGTGTAAATCAATTCAATGCGGGGATCACACCTAAATTGAGGGACCAAGCATACAATTAGTTTGATGAAGTTTTTTTAATTGAATTTATGCAGTGTATGAAATTTGTCAAATTTAGTCAACTTATAATCTAAGGGTTTTATGTCCTTTGCGATTTGAACTTGGGTTATTAATGTGGCAACACCACATTTCAACTTCTAAACCATAATCCAACGAACCTAATTTAACAATATTAGAAACAAATTCTATAGGATAGATAAACTTCTTCTATAATGCCTTGGCTTTAAAAAAAGCTTGGAATGAGCTAAAAATATAATAAAAATATTATTTTTATGAAGTTCACCTAAAAACTTAGTGATGGACTAAAATAGACTAAACTAAAATGAATTACAATAGTCTTCCATTATACATTTATTGTCATCTCTACACATTCATTTTAATTCACATAAATGATATCTACCTTGTTTTGTGATGTTATTGCTTGTGATAAGACGAAAAAAAATCACTTGATTATCTTCTATGTATCATATAATTTAGTTTAGTTTGAATTTAATTTTAGTTGATTGTCTTCTATCACTTGATTTTCTTCTATGGCAACATCACATCTCAACCTCTAAACCATAACCCAATGAACCTAGTTTAACAATGTTAGAAACAAGTTCCATAGGACATATAAACTTCTTCTATAATGCATATAAACTTCTTCTATAATGCCTTGGTTCTAAAAAAACAAAAGCTTGGAATGAGCTAAAAATACAATAAAAATATTATTTTTATGAAGTTCACCTAAAAACTTGTGATGGACTAAAATAGCCTAAACTAAAATGAATTACCATAGTTTTCCATTATACATCTATTTTCATCTCTACACATTCATTTTAATTCACATAAATGATATCCACAATGAATTACAATAGTCTTCCATTATACATCTATTGTCATCTCTACACATTCATTTTAATTCACATAAATGATATCCACCTTGTTTTGTGATGTTATTGCTTGTGATAAGACGGAAAAAGAATCGCTTGATCGTCTTCTATGTATCATATAATTTAGTTTAGTTTGAATTTAATTTAGTTTTTTATTTTAAAGTTCATTTGTAGTTGTAAATGGCCAATGAAATAATTAAAAAGTACATAAACTAATAACATTTAGTGTTAGACACATTTGTGAGAATTGTAAAAGAAATAAGTAAATAAAAGGAGTGTCAAAACATATATTATTGAAACTTAGAAAGCCTAGAATAATAAAATGAGGGAGGATGCAAAGGTCATCAAAGAAGAAGTTAAAAATCAATAAAAATATCCACCGTTAATTTTTATAATATTCAAGGCCGATAAAAAGTGTGTAATGAGATTCTTGACATCCACTAGCATCCTAAAGTCCACACCCCTTGATTGACCAAGTATTAGATTTTTTCTCATGATGCCTCTTGTAGTTAGAATAATTCAGATGTTGAAAGCATGGGGTGATGAGCCTAGAGTGAGCAATGTAACAAGAGCTATCGCTAAGAGTTTTATGTTGAAGGTGAAACATCTCATGAAGAAGCAAAGCATTACATCTTTGATCCTTGAATTGTATGAAAACCCTTAAGAATCCATCATTAGTGAGAGTCCCTAAAACATTCAATGATAACGACCAAAAATTTCAGAGTAGATAGACCATCTAAGGATGAAATGGTCTTCTAACTTAAGTTCTTGCACAAATAGGGAATTGATGCTCCCTTTGAAGATGGTGGCCTATCTTTATGCATCATTGATGTGAATAAACCAAAGTTGGGCTAAAGGGAATATCAAGCTACAAGGTTGTATGGATCCAATATATCTTGGATTCCAGATAAGATCATCCTTGAAATGCATGTAGACATGAAAATGGTGATGAAGTTTTGGAGTTAAGGGCTCTTTTGGCTCATGCTATTTTTATTTTAAATAGGATTTGCATATTTCTAGTAAAATACCTCTATTAATATCCCTTTTAATGAAATGGTGTGCAGATGGAGAACTGTAAGGGGGCAGGATTCTCAATATCTAGGTTTACATTTTGGAGAGAAGAAGCTCTAACATACCAACAATTTATAATCCCTTGTCTAGCAAGTTTCATAGAGGATTGGAGAGCTAATTCAAGTTATCTATACACCTTGAGTGAGATCTCGCCATGCATCAAACCTATGCAACATGGTCACAATATGAAAAATCATGGAAGTGAGAAGGGGAAAGACATCCAACTCAACTAAAATGATAAGGTAGAATTGTTTTCTCTACACATGTTTTGAGAGCATAGAATGAGTACCCAGTCCATGTGATTCTAAATTGTTTTCCTTAGTTGTGGGTTGTCAACCCTCACGATTATAAAGGAGAGAAGGTGTCATCACGGTGTCAAATATGCATATTGCAATCTAAATCAAAGCTAGAAAAATTCATTCCAAGGTTTTCAACATTGCATACCCTCTACTAGACCTTTATTTTGTTGTCATGATAAGCATTTCAAAGCTAGAAACATTATTTCCAAGGTTGTTAACATTGCATACCCTCTTCAACCTTTATTTTGTTGTCATCATAAGCATGAAATATGGACATAACAACAACACTCCAAGGAAGGACACGAGGAGTATAGGCTCAACATTGACAACTCATCAATTGCATAATTGAACATAGGTTGGGTCGGGGTAGGGAGTCACCATTGTTAGATTTTTCATTAGTTTCATTAACATTAGGTTTACCATAACATTTTTATCTTCTTTTAACATTCAATAATCATATACTGAAATATATAAGCAACAGGTAAACAAGCACAAGAGGACACACAAATTTATCCTGGGAAAGCCCCAAATGGGGGAAAAACCCAACGATTTTTTTTTAGAGAGAATGTTTCCAATATTCCAATACAACCATGAACAAGCTCTATTCACAAGAAAAAACCAACAATGAAGAAACCTCGATAACAAATACTTATATTCTTCTTGTCAAACCCTAGCGAGGGTTGACAACTGAGCAACACCACAGAACTGGTGCACGATACGCACATCACTAGAGAAAGATAGTGCACCACAAAATTGACACAATTGGCAATTGGTAACAACAACTATAACAACAATTGCAACTGCAACTGTGACTACAAATGCAACTGGCATGAAACAACTAGGAAACACCACACAACCTTGGCACAACTCTTCTAGAGATAGCGCAGAAGAGAGATCACCAAGAACCACCAAGAATATTCTTCCCCAAGTGGGGCACACTCTCCAAGAGAACCAAAAAACCATCTAAATAGAGAAATTGTAGCTGCAACTACCTAGTGTGCACTGCAGAAGGAGAACTTCCTAAATGTACAAATGAACTGACCCAGATTAGTATTTATACTAATATGGGCGCCTATTTGGAGTCGACTTATTATTTCGAGTCTTTATTATTTCTGTGGGCCTACTTCTCTTCCTGGAAATTATATTTCCACTTTATTATTATTTCCTGTGGGCCGAGTTCTCTTCTGTGGTCTTCTATTTTACTTTATTCTTTTATGAGGTGTTCTTCAACTATTCAATGGTATTCCTTTGACTTCTTTGAATATTATTCTTCTCTAAGAAAATATTTCCATGAGGGAATACCTCCCGCAACTACCAAAACATCAACACCCCCTCTTAGCTAGGGAGATATTATTCCATAATGTCTTCATCTAGTAGTCTACTAACTACTCTGCAATCAACTAGTAGCACACAACTACTACCATGCCATTAGTAGCTCCATCCTATGCCATAGTCTATATGACTATGCTTCAATCAACTAGTAGCACTAAGCTACTATCATGCTCTCCAACAATTAACTACCAGCACAAAGTTGCCACCATGATGTCACAACTACATAGCAATCAACTAGTAGCACTAAGCTACTACCATGCTATCCAATAGTCTCTCATGACTACGCAACGATCAACTAGTAGCACTAAGATACGACCATGTCATCAACCATAATCATGATCTACAATCCAATAGTAGTCGTAAGACTACTACCATGTTGTCCAATAGTCTACATAACTATGCAACAATAAACTAGTAGCACTAAGATACTACCATGCCATCATCCATAGTTATCAATGTGACTATGCAACAATCAACTAGTAGAACACAACTACTACCATGCCATCAACCATAGTCATATCATGCAATCAATTGGTAGCTACACAAGTTACCACCATGCAGTCCAACAGTCTCTATGATTATGCAACAATCAACTAGTAGCATACAACTAATACCATGCCATCAACCATAATCATAGTATGCAATCCCTATGACTATGCAACAATAAACTAGTAGCACACAAATACTACCATCCCATCATCCATAATCATAGTCAATGTATCTATAACTATGCAACAATCGGCTAGTAGCACACAACTACTACAATGCCATCATCCATAGTTACAGTCTCATCTAGTAGCACGAAGCTACTCCCATAGTCCTCACGACTATGTATGTGATGTTTCTTCTCTCATCAAGTCCGACAGTGCATTATCCCCTCATTCACCTCACATGATTGATCTAGGGAATCCTTGGCCAGAGGGGTTATCCAACAAGAGGAGAAACAACACACCTCCCTCTCAATGAGGGTGGACATTATGCATCACGCCAAGCTTGTCTCTAAAGTACTCATACTTCACTCTAGACATAAGCTTAGTGAGAATTTCCATTATTTGCTCATCTGTGGATATGTATTGGAGATTTATATCTCCTCTTTGCACCATGTCTCAGATGTAATGGTATTTTATCTCTATATGCTTCACACAAATTTGATTATCACAATATATCAAAGTTGGCTCCAACTTTAGATCAAATAACCCTACAAGCAACTTCTGAAGTCACATTGCTTCATGAATTGCAACAATGGATGCTATATACTCTCCCTCTGATGTACTAAGTGCCATTGATGTTTGAAGCAACATCCTGATGTGATTTTTCGGTCCATTGCACTCCCTTCCCAGTCAAAGTATGTATAACCCTGTAGCTTCACATCTCCATTTAGACATATCTCAATCCATATCCGATTGTACCATGTAGGTACCTCAACACATGTTTTGCAGCTATCCAATGTACATGTCTAGGTTTAACCATGTACTAACTCAAGGTGCTCACTGAAAATGTATGTTCATCCTGGTGTTAACCAGGTACATCGAGGATCTGATCAACAATCTGTACATCACGTAATCCACCAAATCTGAAGATGAACCACTCAATAACTTCATATTTGTCACCATCAGTATGGCTATGGACTTGCAGTCCACCATCCTGAATCTCTATAAGATCTCAACTATATATTTTCCTTGGCTAAGGAAAATCTCATCTAGTCTCTGCCACACCTCCAATCCCATCAAATCTAGGTCCTTCATTTATAACTCTAAAGTGAGTTCCTTCTTGCACCCAACTGTGAGCTTCTCATCCCGTGTAAGAAACATGTTATCCAATATGAATGGGAAACCATACCCAAGCTCATCAAAATAATTGTCTGGCATATCCTACTCTGGGTGCATGCTTAAGCCCGTACAAATCCTTCTTCAATCTGCAAACATGAGACTCCTTCTCATATATCTTGTGGTTTCTCTATGTACACTTTTTCTGGCTACTAGAGCAAGTGTCTAGTCATAATATTCTTCCTCTTGCTGGGAGAATCCTCTGACCACAAATCAATCTTTGTACATATCTATCCTATCATCCACAACATGATTTATCTTGTAGATCAAATTGAAAGTCACCACTGACTTCCCTTCTGGTCCCGGAACCAAGGAAAAAATCCATATACAAGTTGTTCTGACTAGCTTCCTTCTCTCTCACTAAAACAAGGGAATCCTCCTAGAAGGTCTCATATCTCCTCGAAGCCTTTGAATCTTTGATCTAGCCTCCTCAACTCATGGAATTTGTCTGTTAGACCTGTAAGACGTCTCTCTCTCCCATCTAAATCCAAGGATGAATACTTTCTGAATGAAAGTCTCTAAGTCATTGACTCTCTCTGAGATCAGGCTCACTTTGAATCTACATGCTCCCTATGAATATTGACTCCCTCCGAGTCTATATAAAATTTGGAGCATATTCTCACTCTACATGTGTTGACCTCCTCTGAAGTATGATCTTCTATGAACTGTCCTGGGGAAGCTACTCCTCCCTACTGGATCCTGAGGGTTGACTCCCTCTGAACTCTAACTTCTTCTGAGCTTGGTACTTGGTTGGGCCGCCTGCCTCACCATTGGTGGAGCCATATGCTCCTCCTCATGATATGGCTCATCAATTCCATATATATATCCCCTTTGCATCCTCGAAAGTATCACCATACCATGCTGGTCTCTTCCTTGTCACTGCAACAATTATGGGTAGGCCCTTTTGGCTCTACTAAATCTTCATGATAATATGAAGAGTGATCAAATCAACTAGAAGGATATGTATGGTCATCTTTGGAGACTTTTTCTCCTTACAATCAATCTCTATATGAGATACTTTGTATCCCACAAAAGTACCCTTCTTGCCAGAAGGTTTTAACTTCATCCCCTTCTTCTTCAGTACATGGATGTATGCAGTCATGTATATAAATTTTTATCTGGATACTATGATCCATGTATCAAACTAGAGACCATCTAATATGTTTCCTCTTGCAACAATCACTATAGCTCCCTCTCAGAGTTATCATCTATTACCTACCCGAAACAAGAGAAACAACAAGGGAAAACAAAAGACAAGAATAATTCTCTTATAATAATAATAAAAACAAGAACGAGAACAATCGTCACAATAGATCCTTCTTAGAGCTATTACTTGTGACCTACCTGGAATAATAGCCAAAACAAAAATACAATAAGAACAACATTCTTCAACACTCTTCCAGTGTTGTGACCAATCATTCCTCCATGGTATCCTGCATAGAACAAGAAACAAGAACAACATCTCCTAGAGGAGATAAATTTATCTTGTAAACAAGTGCATCATTAATACTGAACAATGATATTTTACTGAATGATCATCATACCAACAATATTTAAGTGTTACTAAATATTTGATAGTAATAGTAGTAATAGAACTCTAAAGATTTTTATTCTAGTTACACCACTTACTTAGGCTGCAACAACATAAAATATCAAACCTGATATGCAAACCTGGAGTCTAGCTACTACTATCCCATTTGAGTTGTTCTATATTGTAGGAGACATCGTCACCACTGCCTCCAACTCTTTGGATTCCTCTAAGTACACTAGATATAAGATCCCTTTGGATCTATTGTCATTGCTTGGATAAATGTCCTCTTTTTTGCCAAGTGTAAGTCTCCTGCAAACACCCTCATCTTATATACAAGTACACCATCCAACTTTGTCTTTGACTAATATGAGATATTACATCAATAAGAAAGATTTAGAAATCTCATGTGTAGTTGCAGATCTTAGTAATGTGGCAAATGTCACGATCTTCCTTCTAGCGATTAGACTTTTCTGAAAGAAACCTGCTCTGTTACCATGTTATATTTTTCGTTAGTTTCGTTAACATTAGATTTACCATAGAATTTTTATCTTCTTTTAACAGATAAACAAGCACAAGAGAACACAAAGATTTATCCTAGGAAAACCCCAAATAGGGGAAAAACCAAACCAACTTTTCTTAGAGAGAATCTTTCCAATATTCCAATACAATCATGAACAAGCTCTATTCACAAGAGAAAACCAACAATGAAGAAACCCTGATAAAAAATACGTATCTTATTCTTGTCAAACCATAGTGACGGTTGACAACTAAGTAACACCACAGAACTAACACAAGATAGGCACATCACTAGAGAAAGATAGTGCACCACATAACTGGCACAACTGCAACTGCGACTGCGACTGGCATGAAGCAATTGGGAAACATCACACAATCTTAGTGAAACTCCTCCAGAGGTAGTGCACAAGAGATATGACTAAGAACCACCAAGAATATCCTTGTCCAAGTGGGGCGCACTCTCTAAGAGAAACAAAAACCAGAAATAGTGAAACTGCAGTTGCAACTACCTAGTGCGCATTGTAGAAGGAGAACTTCCTAACTGTACAAATGAACCGATCCAGATTAGTATTTATACTAATCTGGGTGCATGTCTGGGGCCGACTTCTTATTTTGGGTCTTTATTATTTCTGTGGGCTGACTTCTCTTCCTGAAAATTATATTTCCACTTTATTATTATTTCCTATGGGACGATTTCTCTTCTGTGGTCTTCTATTTTACTTTATTCTTTTCCAGGGTGTTCTTCAACTACTCAATGGTCTTCCTTTGACTTCTTGGAATATTCTTCTTCTGTAAGAAAAGTTGTCCAAGAGGGAATACCTCTTGCAACTACCAAAACATCAAATACCATTTCTACATCTTGTCCTTGAAAGGTAAGAATAGTATTGGACTTCTCTTTCTTAGACATGTTGAATCCTATATAATCGTCATGTTTGCAAGTTTAACCTAATGACCATGGTTATCACAAATTGAGCCTGATGTGCCTAGTTTTTTTTAGAGTCTTCCAAATCAATGGGATAGGAGAACAATGGCATCTGCTAATGGTAAGATGGCAATGGAAACCCTATAAATAAAGCAACCACTAGAATCTCCAACAAGTTGTTAAATGAGATCTTTTAATTCATCAATATAAAGTCTGAGGGTGGGTGAGATGGACACCCTTACTTTACCCCTATGGTGTTTTTATATGCCATATGTGTTTCCCATCTCAATTCAAACTCCCAATAATCATCTTGCAGAGTCACAACCAAAGAGATCACAAGGTTTGGGGCCCCAAGACCTTGACCCTCTTGAATAGTAGGTGTCTTAGAACTATATCAAAGGCTTTGTGCAAGTCCATGAAGCATAAATATATCTTGTGTTTCCTTTCTTTCGCTTCATCAATGATAGTTGTTAGTGGTAAAATATGGTCACAAGGATGATGATTCCTTATAAAACATGATTGTAATTTAGCCCACATCTTCTTCATATCTACCCATTTGGAAATGAAGTCACATGGTTGTTGGTCACTATAATTGCTTAATTAATTTCAAACAACCAAGTGAAACATAAATTATCAACCCAGGGAAGTCTTTTGTTTCAAAGATAGCTGCGCACAAATTATCAACCCATGGAAGTCTATTATTTCAAAGATATTTTACTATGCCTTCAATTCCAAAAGCACTTAGTGTTATTAGTGAAAGAAAAGAAATTATTCTATCTACACTTGCTGAAGTGAACTCAAGTTCTAAATTAAATCACAGAGTTGAAATCTCCCATTGCAATTTTATAGTTCAATTTAAGAATCCCGGATTACATTTAAAATAACATTGCAATGGGTAAGAACAACTATCTTGTGATCAGAGAACAAGACCCTTACTCTCAAACAGTAGACTAACACTAACACTCTTTCATGAAAGCAATAATGCAGAACAATAAGCTCTACTAACAGAGAACAAAGCACTTGGCCTTTCTGCCTTCAAGGAGCTTTGGGCTTTACTTCTGTTTAGCACACTTTGTGAGATTGAAGTCTACAAAGAACAAGGCGTTCACCTCTTTCTTTCTAAGCAGGATCTCTAACCCAGTTCTGACTAATTGGCTGTGAAAATGGACAATGAATAGGATATGTTTTGGGTTCCTTCCTTCTCGAAAGTAGGAACCCTTAACTAATTCCCCACTAAATACACTTGCAGAGGTGAGCGGGAAATCTACGTATTAAGGTGTTGCGCCCCTTCCCTCGGGCTGAAAGGTGACTTTAACCAAATCAAGAAGTACACTTGTAGGGATAAAAGGAGTTCTACATGCTATGTTCCTGGGTGGGCAGGGACTTTTAACCAAACCTCCGGCTAGCACACTAGTGTGGGATAAAAGGAGTTCTACGAAGACAAGGTGTCATAGCCTTCCCCCGGCCGAAGCAGGACTTTTAACCAAATCTCCGCTAACACAACCTAGTGGGAAAGAGATCTATCAAGTCAAGAGATGGCTAGATTCCTTCCTGTCTGTGTAGGAATCTAGCCATCTTGACCTCAGTAGATATCTTTCCCTTGTCTAACATGACTGAAGGAAGAATGAATTCTACAGAGGGTCCGGAGCATTTTAATCCCTTTTCTCGCTCATGCGTGAATCTTTAATCAAATCTCTCATAACATGTAATCACCACACAAGATTGCCGACAAAAAGAATTACAAGTTCATTCAATAACTAAGACAGAGTCAGAGGTGTTTCAAATAAACACAAAATCCATCAAACAAGTTGTTTCCAGCAAATACCAGCGAAACAAAAATATAAACAGAAATTCGCCGTAATCACACTTCTAACTACTTGGTGAATCTTTTATTAGTTGCGGGCCTCCTTCTCACAAGATTCTCAAACGAAAAAGCTTAGAGACGAATTATCTAAGCAGTCTTTTATTCATCTGTGGAAATATCACATTACAAATTGGAAAGGTTGAACACGTCCCGCTTCCCTCAAGTTCTTAGTACATAAAAAGTTGGATCCTTCGAATGGTGATTTCCCCTCAATTTAAAGGGAAATCCCATCGATACAATCATTACAAGGCAGATCTGGATCCTACACTAAATCGGATCTTCTTTCTAAATCAGCATAGGGTGTCGTATTCTTATGCAACCGAATGCTAATACAGGGGCTGGACGAAGCATTGCTGTTACGGCTGGTGTAACGGCTTCTCCACATAGCTGCTAATGCTGTTTTAGTACGCAATGTCGGCTTTGACGAGGAGTCATGCCTATTCATATCCATGTGTCGGAACCCGGTTGGATTCCCTATATGCCATGTGTCGCCATCCATTAACTTCCATGTGACACCATTCCTTGATCACCATGTGGCACCATTCCATGCTGCCATGTGTAACAATCTTATTGGTTACCACTTTGTATGATTAAAATAGTTCTTGGTATAAAGCTTAAGTGGGAAAGTAAATGAGAGGGGGAAGATATGGGTAGTTAGGGAAGGAGAGAAATGAGGGGAGAAAAAGTGAGGGGGTGACGTAGGGTGAGGTACAGGTGGGGTAGTTTGTAGGCAGCGGGTTCGCGGGGTGAGGGAGTGAGGGAGATGAGGGGGTAAGGGAATCTGTGAATCCAATGAGGAATGAAGGAGTGTGGGGGTGCGAGAAATGTGGGTAGCGGAGTTAGGGGGTGGTAAATGTAGGTGGCGGAGGTTAGGGAGTGACGTAGGATTAGGTAGGGGGAGGGAAATGGGTATGGCGGGGAGGTAAATAATGTTGGTTATGGGATGAGGGAAGTGGGTAAGTCCGCGAGTCCGAAAACCCATCAACTCAATGAACCCAAAAATCTATAAATTTTTCTAAGTGTTGAGTGTATGGAGTGGGGGAAGGTGAGAGGAGAGGAAGGGGAAGTGGGTAAGGAGTGTGGTGGAGAGTTATGGTGGGTGCCTGAGGAAGTATGAAGTAAGGAAAGGGAAGAAGAATGGAGCATGGCAGGTGTGGTGAGTGAACCCGCCATGCTATAAATTGAAGAAATAACATGGGCCTAAAAAAATTAAATGTAGTTCTAGGATATTAGCTTTATTCCACATGGAAAAAACACCCTTTTTCCGTTTAAACACAAACCTGGATATTTTGAACATATGAGCTTGAATTTTCGATCCAAAAATTGTGTGGCGGAGCTGAGACTGAGGGATATGCAATGAACTTATAATAGTTCAAAAATTGTCTTCTTTTGATATCATTTTTTTATGAATCCAAGAGAGGGAAAATATAAATGACCAAATTTTGGTCAATAACTGGCTCCAACTGCGGGACAATGATCCCCTGCAGGTTACTGAGAACACCAGAATCTGAAGACCATTTGCCTTCTCCATTGGGATATGGAGTCATCTTCAAAATATATTCTTGTAATTCTTCTTCTTTCATGGATTTATCTTCAAATTTCAATATATGGACCGCCTTATTGTGCAAAACTTGAACAAAATATGTACATACATGATCTACCTACCCTACCTTACTTAGAAGAAAGAGGAAACTTAGGTGTAGGTAGATTTCCAGTGGAGCCATTCAAACATTGATCTGATTTGTGGAATGAACTCCATCACTATGGAACATTTTAAGGATTGTACCAATGAGTCAGGGGCACTCTCAATGTCTACTGGAGAAAAATTGAACCAAGTGTGCTGAAAATTTGATTGCATTGTTTGGCCAACAATGCTCTGGAACCATAATTCAATGAATTCAATTCTTGGTTGCTTAAGAATATTATTGTCTTTGATTGGATGAGGAGTTTCCAATATTAACATTCCTTTATCTGCCTCCTTATCATTGTCCACATCGAAGAATTCATCAACACTGTCTTGAAAAGACTCTTGCTCATCATTCTTCTCAAGATTCATTTCTTCCACCAATTGTTCAGATGCCTCTAGATGTTATGGCATTATTGTAATCTTGTGAACATCTAGTTGTATTTTGATCTATTGAAGTTATATTAACCTCTGTTCAAAGTTAAATTTATAAGTTGACTCTAGTCAAAGTATTAGATTGATTAAGGTTGAGATTTTAGTGTTTATTTGCATTATATTCTCTAACTCATATTTCTATCAAGAAAGCATAGTGTCTTAAGTACATAGGATAGGTTGAAGAGAATACTTGTCATCTTGAGTGAAGGATACTTGGAATAAAATCAACAACACTCATTCGTGAAGATAAGACACCAGGTTCCAGGTTTGATTGATTAAATTAATAAGTTTCCAATTTGCACATATCAAGTTTGATAATTGCTACATTACTAGTTGTGAGAACAATCCTTGAAAGGTTCTATTACTGCTAAATACAATGAATACTTGGCAACATGTGAGTACTATTGATATAAATGCTTATTGTCCTTGGTCGCAAGATGAACTAACATCTCCTATAGGAGATACTTCTTTTTTTTCTTCTAGGTAGGTCACCTTGGTAATAATATGATGATTACCATGAGATTGATTTTTTATTGATGTTGACATATATATGTTCTTACGAAAATGTTGTTATACTTTTTGTTTTTGTTTTCTTGTATCGAGTAGGTTACCATGGAGGAATGATTGATCACAACACTAGACGAGTGTTGTTCCTATTTATTATTATTGTATTTTTATTTTGGTTATTGTTCCAGGAAGGTCACAAGAAATAGCTCTGAGAAGGAACTACTGGGATTATTGTTCTTGTTCTTGTTTTTATTATTATAAGAGTATTATTCTTGTCTATTTGTTTTCCCTTTGTTGTCCTTGTTTCGGGAAGGTCACAGGTGATAACTCTAAGGGAATCTATAGTGATGGTTGCATCAGACAACATATTAGATGGTCTCTAGTTTGAGACATGGAGCAGACTATCTAGATAAGAAGTTGTATACAGGATCGTATACATCCATGAACCAAAGAAGAAGAAGACAAAGAAGGGTATTTTTGCGAGATACATAGTATCTCATATGGATATTTATTGTAAGGAGAAGAAGGCTCCAAAAATGACCGAAAAAATATCTTTGGTGAAGTGGATCACTCTTTAGATCACCAGGAAGAGTTAGTAGAGCTAGAAGGGCCTACCCAGAATCATTGTAGTAACCAAGAAGAGACCAGCATGGTGTTGGCAACCACCAATTATGTTGTTTTTATCACAATTAAAATCATCACAAATATATTATATCTTTCTGTAGCTGCCACCTCCTTACATAAATAAACACTTATGTTTATGAGCTTCGAGTCGATGATTGGGCTAAACTTATCTTATGAGTTTTCGTTTAATTTTTTGTTTGTTTTGTTTAAAATTTCATGACTGCAAGCATGGAATTTAAGCCAGAACTTCGCTTGGGTAACTATTCTACAGTTTTTGTTTTTCTTATTTTTACCAAAGAAACTACACCTTGAGGAAACCCATGAGTTGCTAAGCTTCAAGTTTTATAAATTCATTAATTAATTCACTACCACAATTTTTATGCATTATGGGTAATGTGACTTAATCGGTTCTATGGTTGATCGTTTGGTTTTAATTTGTGAAATATATGAATGCGCAAAACATTGGATTGGCATTCGATATGGGCTTCATGCTCTCAACAATCATATCAACTTTTATGTTGCTTGGTATAGGTATGATGTACCCACTACTACACCTCACCCTATTGTCTTGTGCATTAATGAAACCATTCATTATTTGAATTGGCATTTGATACTGGTGGAGGGTTTGATATTCATTATGGGTAATGGCTCATAGTTCTGCGCACCCTCTAGTTTTTCATTTTTCCAAACTCATTTTATCAAGCTATGGCAGTCTCCAAACGTCGTAGCTTTCAGGCCATTTTAGTTTTCACATACCTCTCTATGCTACTCGTTTATTGGAATTCAAAGCCTACCTCCTGTGATATCTTTTGTGTCTATTTCACAATGGCCATGGCCCCTGTTGTGTGAATTTCCTTAAAGGTATTCCTATTAAACTCCTGAAACCTCGATGGCACGACCTTATTTTGATTTTGAAACATTTTATAACATGCGGAGGCTGGTATGGTTTGGTCTTTTTATACCACATCCGACTGTTGATGTTATTCATAGGGTTTAAACTGAACATGTCGTTCTACTTGTTAATGAGCCTATATGAAATGTTGAAACACTTTAAGAGACAAATCATGAACTCTCTATCGAGCCTTTTTCATCATGGGCTCATAAAAATCATGTTGCTATCGCACCTGTCACAAATCGGGGACACTTGGGAAAGTTTCCTGAGTTGAAATGGTTTCACCCAACCCAACAGTACATGGAATTCACCTTGAAATGTGAACCCCTCTTCTGATAATCTCGTAACTGAGAGTCAAGGGTTCGATTCACCTAATGGCTATGAAATTAATGAATCTGTGTCTGTTGCTTTGCAAACCCCCATGGTTAAAAAATCATGATGCATGTTTTCATACAGAAAATCGTTGGAACAGGTAGTGGGCGAATTAAAAGGAAAATTTTCCCCTGTTCTTGCTAATGAACCTAATCATAACCATAGTGATAAACCTACCGTAAGGAAAATTTGTAAGGGTAAGAAACAACAAAGCTCAGATTTGATTTTTATAAATAAGAGGTCTGGTCGATTGATATCTAGGATTTTAAGGAATCGAAAAAAGGATCATTTGAGCTCGATCTCTATGATCGAGGTCAATGATCACTGTTCAGATGAAGAGATCAATGATTTCCTTGCTCGGGAAGATCCAGATAACCAGTCTCTCAAGAACGAAACTGTTGGTCAGGTTTAGCAGTATGATTTTGTCTCTAGGTTACCTCTATTTTTGAAAGACCAAGAGGGTTTTGCTGGCATTAGTCACGAATTGAAACAAGCCATAGGGAAACATGAAATACCCATTGTTGAATACATTCCACATCAATATGCTATAGCACCAGTACATTGTGACAGTTGCTTAGATTGGATAGAACATTATTACAGGGACATTCCATTTTTACAGGCACAAGTAAAACATCTGGCTGCTCGCAATGCTTTACTTGAATAAGAAAACCAAGAGTTGAAAGCATGCGCAGAGCGAGCAGATAAAAGACCCAAAATATCCGAGAATATAATCATAAAAAATGCAACCAACTTCAATGCCATCATTAATTTAGAACTATCTGATCCTTCACTTGCTAATTTCTAATGGTAAAAATGATTTTGTTTGATTTTAGTTCATTTTGTTATGAAAAATCAAAATAGGAAGATTTAATTTTGATTTTCTTTGTTAATAATAAGACTAGCTACATAATCTTTGATTCTGTAGCTAGTCTATTTCTGAATATTAGTTATCATTATTTTCTGGATATCAATTTTGTTTTGCTATCTACAAGAAAATGATAATTATGTTGTTGATTACACGGAGAAACCATCTTGGATCATACGCTCTATTATTCAGTAGTTTCTTTCTTTTATGTTGGAAAACCTTTGTTATTATTTTGACAAACCAACTCATACAGGAGTGGTTTCCAGTTGTATTATTTTTGTAATACTATCTATTTTGAGGGGACTGCACTCTATCTTGCATGATAAGAGTATGTGAATCCTAATCTAGTTTAAATAGTGATCACTGTTAGTAGTGAAAACATCTTTTTTTAGGATACATTATGGATAGATGATTTTGAAGACTGATATGGAGAAGTTTCTCACCATTTGGCTTTAGACCTGTGTGACGCTTACCCCATTGTGTTTTTTCCTCCATCTTATGAAATGTTATTACGTTTGATACAACTTTAGTCTGGTTATCGTATGGTATTTCATATTATTTAGTATTTTGATGATGTCTGTAATTTGTTGTTCCATTTTACATCTGTGATCAATCTGTCATTTAATTATTGTTGATTTATTCTAGATATTAAATGATGGATTACATTAATGCTTTGAATTGAGTTTCCTCTCTTTATAAGTATTGATTATCATAAGTTCATCAGATCTGTATATTTATTATTTTGTTGTTGTATTCTTTCTCCAATGCATCTTTGAGTTTGTTCTGGGAGTATTAGCACTGTTCTGTGACAGTTTTCCCTCATATGCAGGACAACCAGGAGTTTTGAATTGCACAAGAAGATAAATTCAACTTAATCGATTAGTTACAGGTTAGTTTACTTGTTATTTAGTTAAATTATTTATTAATGAAATAAGAACAACTTGAATTAGCTTTGACTGTTTATCTATTCTTATTTCAATTATATTTGATTAGCATTCATTAGTGTTAGACTTTTAAATATTCAATAGAAAACAAAAAAATGTATGTGCTTTCTTTATCTCTTTTATAAACACTTTCAAGAACATCTATTTCACAAGATATCTAGTAAATCTTGCAAGTTGTATATACTATGTTTTTAATCATATGCACATATTCATGTTTCTATTTGGACATTTGTAATTATTAATTTTATATTCTAAGTATCATAGATTTTAGATTAGTTTCATTTCTTTTGTTATTTTTAGGACTTTAGTTGGCCAACAGAGCCATTAAACCTGTCAGGTCATTTCATTCCAAACAGCTTGGGTTATTTAGACAACCCCAGTCTAAATTTGACCTTTCAGTTGACGGTGTGTCACTTACTCCCGTCAACAAATGGTGCTAGATGGAGGCCGTTAATTTGATTGATGGCACGTGGAGGTCACAAGACCCCTCCAAAAAACTATTCTCCCATCGCGACGCGTAGTCGCACTAACACAAATGTTACACTTGAAACATCAACTACCTCAAACGATAACCCCGGTATTTCTGTCGAACCAGTGACACCACTCCCTCAAGGGATTGATGTTTAGGAAATTGCCCACTAGTAGTCACTTATAAGAACTCAAAGTGCCTTATCCCGTATTAGACAACCTAGTAGACAACTCAATCAACCCCTTGACTTTACAAACCTACAAGAACAACTTCAAAGCACTGGTCTACCTAGAAACACTGTAAGGACTGGAAACATCATCAATCCTACTGAAACCCTTATCCCTGGTACCGAAGGATCTGGTATTCCACCATCCCCACCTAGTTCCTCTCCACCTTCTTTAGGAGGTGAATCCTCAGATGAAGGCAATTCTTCATTAGAACCATCCCAACCTTCGACACCACCAACTCCCATGGAAAACCAAAAGAATCCTGCAAGACCCTATCTCGATCAAGATGTCGTGGTTGTACCTGGACCCCAGAACCCATTACCTAAACATCCAAAGAAATGGCTACCCAAATTTGATCCAGATTCGAAGCAATCAACTGAGAATCACATCAAGAAATTTATGTTAGCCATTAGACTCCGGAATGTTGAACATGAGGATGTAGTATGCATATTATTTCCTTATACTTTTCAGGGAAATTCCTCCACATGGTATTTCGCTCAACAGCCCCAGAACAACGTCTCTTGGGACAAGTTCGAAACTTGTTTTGTGGAAAAATTTGGAGATGATAAATCTCCGGAAGTCTTGGTTATGGAACTCTCTTGCTTAAAATGACCCCTAAAGAAAAAGTGAAGGACTTTAACCAAAGGTTTCTGACGTTAAAGAAAAAAATCCATGTAGATTCGATGGCCACAGAAAGTTTAATTGTTGCATATTATGCTAAGGCCTTTCACAATAACATAGACATATGGGTTAAAAGGTCCAAGAAGAACACTTTGTTAAAAGCCTTTGAGGAGGAAATTCAAATCGAGAAAGATATATTAAGCGTAAAAGATAATTTGAATAGTGAAGTTGAAACAACTTTGTCCTCTAAGAAGAAAATAGAAATTCTCACTAGGCATCCTCAAACAAAAAATCAACAAGAAACTTTAGATTTAGAGAGCTTGCAGAAAGATTTCCAGAAACCATCCATTCAAGTCGTTGACTTGAAGATATTAGCTGAGGAGGCATCCAAAAGAAAAGGAAGTTTCAAACCTCCTTTTAGAAATCCTTTTCCTCCAAACTGGCCAAACCTGACCATAGAAGGTCTAAATTTTGAAAATTTACAGTATGCTTTGCAAACGATAGTAAAAGCGCATGACAATTATGTTTCTGTTCCTCCTAAAAATTTTGATGATACAGTTGAGGAAGAGGTAACATAAGAGGAGGAATCATCCCCTCCTGTTTTTGGGCATTTGTTGGACAGTATCTTTCAAGAAAATTTTGAAATTGTCCACCCCTACAACACTAGGAGTAAAACACAGACCAAGCCCACTATAGAAACAAGTAAAAATCTGTTTCCTAAACAAACAAAGAAAATTGAAACTAGACAAAACTTAGCTTCCCCAGTTTTAGAATATGATTTAATCGAAGTTCTGAAAAAACTAAGGGCAAATATTTATGTTTTTGAACTGCTGAAATTTCCTCTTAATTTGCATAAAATACTTCAAAACATTGTTGAAAACAGTAAAAAGAATGATGTTAGCAGCAAACATTCAGCATAAATTGATTCAAACGCAGCTAAAAATGTCCCAACTAAAAATACATCCGAACCTCAAGACAAAAGGGACTTAGCAGAAAACATTGTAGCAAATGTAAATAAAATTGTTCTAGGGACAACACTAAAAAATCAACAGAATTATGTTGTTTCCATATGGAAAAATGTCCCACCTTTTTTATTGAACTTCGAAATTTTGAATAGGAATGTACATAATTGCATGGTTGACTCTGGTGCATCATCAAACGTGATGCCTCTATCTGTATGCCATAAAATTAATGCAGAAGTTCAACCTTCTGATCTTAAAATTATTCAGCTAGATCGAACAAATGTTAAAGTGATCGATGAGCTTAAGAATGTGATGATTAGATTATCATCCAATCCTAAAGTTCATCAGATAATTGATATTATCATTGTTGATATTCCTGAAGTTTATGGCCTATTTTTAAGCAGAGATTGGTCAGAACAACTGCATGGTTATTTTGCTACAGACTAGTCTCACTTGTGGCTGCCTGAAAATAGATAGCTCAACAAAATTAGGATAAACAGAGAACGTTATCTTAAGCATACTATGATAGATCTGAACGATCCAAATGAGCCTTTCGTTACATCCACAAATTCATTTGAAACACAAGGAATGAATACCTTTTTTGGTAATTTCATGACCAAAATCTCTTCTATCACTGATCCAGGACAACAATCTGAAGTTACAACTTATACTCAAACAACAACTTTGTCGAATACACCAAGTACTATTGATGATGCACAGATCTAGTCCTTATATTTCGATGGATCTAAATCTCGAGAAGGAGTAGGTGTTGGTTGTGTACTTATTGATCCTACAGGTAATAAAACTTTTATTTCTTTTCAGTTGGAGTTTGAATGTACTAACAACACAATTGAGTATGAAGCGCTTTTGCAAGGACTTAGAAAAACATTGGATATGGATGTGCAAAATTTGATAGTATTTGGTGATTCAAAAATCATGGTCAAGTAAGTAAGAAATGCCATACATTGTTTGTCACCGCATCTGAAAAGTTACCAAACTGAGGTATGGATTTTAATGCATAATTTTTCATCTTTTAATATAAATTCTATTCCTAGGATGAGTAATTCAGACGCTGATCTACTAGCAAATGTTTCTTCTAAATTGTTGCATGCTGAAAGTATTTCTCCTAATGCGTTTTCGATCGAATTGTTGTTCAGGCCGTCGATTCTAGATAACATCACAAATTGGAGAGTATTCGATGACGACCAACATATCTTCAACTTTCTGCATATGGAAGACACCTTCCAAGATGCAGTCATTGATGAAGGCACTCATGACGAGAATCTCTGAGACTTCACGATAATATCTAATCTTCGATCCCCTAAATCAACATCCAAGCTGGTAAATTCTATCCCCAGATTTGTTGTGAGATTAGAAAATTTTTATGACTTGCATGATAAGTTCAGAGGGGTAGTCAACTGTAAAACTAACAGTTCCTCTTTAATATATAAAACTGTTAATTTAGGAACAAGAGATAATCCTCAAAATATTAATCTGGGAAAGGGATGTTCCGAGCAAGAAAGATCTGCTTTCATAAAATTATTTAAATAATTTAAAGATGTATTTTCTTGGACGTATGATGACTTGAAAACTTTTGATCCGAACATCATGCAACATGTAATCCCTATGAAGCCCCAAACTCAGCCTTTTCAACAGAAATTGAAGAAAATGCATCCTAAATTGGAACCTACAGTTAAAAAGGAACTAAATAAATTACTAACTGCAAAGATAATTTTCCTGGTTAGGCATACTCAATGGGTGTCTAATTTAGTTCATGTAAGGAAGAAAAGTGGTGAAATTTGACTCTGTGTCGACTTTCGTAACCTAAATTGAGCATCTAATAAAGAAAACTACCTGGTTCCTCCGATAGAACAAATTCTACAATAGGTGTCTGGTTCCGAAAGACTATCTCTGCTAGATGGTTTTTCAGGATACAATCAGGTTCTTATGTCTCCTTCAAACCAACTTAAAACCACCTTTCGTACCCCGTGGGGCACTTACGCCTACAGGAAAATTTCTTTTGGACTGATAAATGTCGGTGCTACTTTCCAGAGAGCAATGGATATTGATTTCCATGGCCTCATTAACCAGTCAGTTGTGGTCTATCTTGATGATTTCACTGTCTTTTCTAAAAACAAGAAAGACCACTTGTCTCACCTTAGGGCTTTCTTGGAACGATGTCGCAAGTTCGACATATCTCTCAACCCTAAGAAGTTGGTCTTTGCAATAGAGAAAGGAAAACTGTTTAGGTTCATAGTATCTAAGGATGGAATGATTATTGACATTGAAAGAACCCAGGCCATTGCTAAACTTCCCCCTCCTTCTTCTAAAAAGGCCATGCAATCCTTTTTGGGCAAGATTAATTTTGTCAGAAGATTTGTCCCGTGTTTCTCGGAAATGGTTAGACCGTTACAAAATCTAATTAAAAAATATGTTTTGTATCGATGGGAACCTCAAGAAAGTCAGGCTTTAGATTCAATTAGAAAAACAATAATAGAAGCCACTTCCCTGACGAGTCCCTATTTTTCTCAAGATTTCACTCTTTACACTTTTGCATCTGATAGATCCTATGTTGTTGTGCTCACACAAAAAAACATTGAAAGCAATGAGATACCCATTGCCTTCATGAGCTCTTCTTTTAAAGGAGCAGAACTTAATTACCCAGCAGGGTAAAATCATGAAGATGGGTAACACTTTTGCTTGTTTTATGACAAAAAAAACTGTATTTTCACAAGTTCTTCAACTTCAGGCATACAAAAATATTTTTTTTATTTAGAATTTCACTTTACAGTAAAAACAAAACTTGTGAATAATTTTGTTATATTTCTAATGACTATTTTTCAATTTTTTTTTTTATCAAGATTTGATATGTCAATTTGACAATTGTTTAACAGTATGTTCCTTAAACATCAAAGGAATGATAATGAGTTATTTTTTTCCACAACAATGTATCTATTATTAAACTTATGTTTTTAAGAAATGAAATATACTGCAACAATCTACAGAGGCTCTATTTTATTATGACTATAATTTTGAATCTAACGGATGAATATTATAATTTCTAGAATTTTTTTAAGTTGACCAAGATGAAAACATTGCTGATTTTAAAAACGTGTTTTTCTACACCTTGTATCTATCTTAATTTTTACTTAAAAGTAAAATCTAAGAATACCCTTTTGAAGAGAACAGTTTAACAATTATGAATATAAATTTTCCATAATTTTCCGTTGTTTATTTGTAGAGATATGGATTTTTCATTTCACCAAATCATAGTCTCACCTAAAAATATTATGCAGTGATTTTTTTATAAAATTAAATAAAATTAGATAAAAACAATGAAAATGAAAACAAATTATACCCAATGAAAGAAGATTCAATTTTAAAAATGTCGGTATCAATTCTCAAACTAAATTCTGAGTATTTGTAGGAGTCCGCTACCTCCAAAGATGAAGTAAGATGGAGAGAATTTGCAGTTTCCTACAAACAGTCTCATTTTCAAGTTTTCGGCCGAAATATTCTTTCGGCCGAAACCTAGTTTTTAACGGAATCCGTTAAAAATAAACGTTTCGGCCGAAAAGTATTTCGGCCGAAATATGCTTACCACGGGAAAATAATTCATCCAAAAAAAATTGTACACGAATTTCTAGGGCACCGTTAAATTTAACGTGAGAATTTTCGGCCGAAAAATATTTCGGCCGAAAGAAACATTTGTTCGGCCGAAAAATTGCGTCTAGAAGTTTTGGAGACTCGATTGTCACGAAAGTGTTACCCAGATTCATGATTTTACCCAGCAGTATATCAACATGCATATGTTGTTTTTAAAGTAGTGAAACACTTCCGGTCTTACCTGTTAAAATCCATAACCAAATTTGTTGTTCCTTACCCCGTTGTGAGAAACCTGTTAGTACAAAAAGAGCTGGGTGAGAAAAGGGCAAATTGGATGACTTCACTACAGGAATATGACCTTGAAATAACTCCTGCACAAACTGTTAAAGGTCAAGGCCTATGTAAACTAGTGGTTGACTCGGTTGAGGAACAATAAAGTCAAATAAATACATCAACTGTATATCAGGACAACGAAAAACAGACCAGTTGTGTACAAACTACACCCAATTCTTGGTATGCGAACATTAAATTTTATTTAACACATAGATTTGCTCCCCGTAATATTGATCCTAAAAACATAAGATAACTCAGGCTTAAATATGCATCTTTCCAGTTAATCAATGATATTTTATTCCGAAAGAACTTTGATGGTGTTTTTCTATGTTGTTTAGAAAAGGAGGATTCTGAAAGAGTGTTGGCTGAAACTCATGCAGGTGAAGTCGGTGGTCACTTCGGGGGAGATACCACTACCCACAAAGTGCTAAGAGTTGGATACTATTGGCCTACCTTGTTTAAAGATGCCCATACGCTGTCCCGCAAATGTATAATCTTCCAAAAGGCTGTAGGACGGGTGAAAAAGGTAGCTTTCCCTTTGCAACCCATTATTGTAGATGCAACTTTTCAGCAATGGGGTCTAGAAATCATAGGACCTATCAATCCCCCTTATTCGTAACTTCACAAATACATCCTCACGACAATAGACTATTTTACAAGATGGTCTGAAGTTGTACCTTTAAAAGTGGTCAACACCAATCAGGTAGTATATTTTTTGAACTCCCACATCATTACTCGATTCAGAATTCCTAAATGTCTGGTTTTTGACAATGCCTCTTACTTTTCATCCCTTGACATGAACGTTTTTGCCCTGGAAAAATGGATTAAACTGAAGTATTATACAAGCTATTACCCTCAAGGGAATGGCCTAGTAGAATCAACAAATAAAAATTTAATCAAGATTATTAAAAGGACAGTTTCAAAAAATCACAAGAATTGGCACAATGCATTGTACAATGCACTTTGGGATGATAGGGTAACTCCAAAAGCTTCTATTGGTAATTCCCCTTTCTTCTCCGTCTACGTAAGATAAGCCATTCTCCCCCCACATGTCTTACTTCCTTCTCTGCAATTATCGCATAAAGTTCAAGAACAAGAGTGTCCTCCTCTAGAAAATCGGATAATTGCTTTATTAAAACTAGAAGAGGTGAGAACAAAAGATAAACAAAAACTGGACCAACACCAAAAAATTGTGAAAATCTGGTTTGATACAAATTCATCTTCTGATAGGAATTTTGATGTTGGGGATTTGGTTCTCAAGTGGGACAAAGCTCAGGAGGGAAAGGGGGAACATACCAATTTTCAAAACATGTGGCTATGACCATTTGTAATTTCCGAAAAATTGGTTCCTAGCTCTTTTCGTCTGCATAATTTGGAGGGACAGTCAGACACTTTCCCAGTGAATGGCTAGGATATCAAGAGGTATTTCGCCTGATGATCTATGATACACCTTCTTGTAAATATTTTTATTTTTCTTCTTTGTTTTTGATTTTGTTTCTTTTCATTTTGCTTAATTTTGATTGGTTTTCTAATAATTATATTTGAGTCACCATTTCATTTGTTGAAGGGAATCAAAATTATCATTCATTAGCAACAGCTATAAACATTTCAAGCCCCTGAACAGTAAATGCTAAACTCAGATCAGCAGAAGTAAGTTTCTGTTCAAATCAATGTTTCTAGTTTCTCTTTGTAATTACAGGAAGATGCGATTATCCTTAACAAACTTCTAACGTCGTCCATGTTTTAATGTGAACAAGTCACTATGCCTTCCAATCCTTGAGATGGTTTCTTAACAGAAATATAAGTGTACAAATCATGATGAAGGTCATCAAAACAGAAGAATAATTTGAAATGATTAAACTTTTCATTACCAGACTGTGAGATTTTTAGCATCACCTCGCCCTCTTGAATATCATGAAGTTTTGGAAATTATAAACAAATTCTAGAGGCTTGGAAGCACTGTAATGTGTGGGAAGTGTTTGTCGACCCACCGAGACACTGAACGGGTTTGTTGGCAGTGGATAAATACACTCATGATACCAAGGCAACTTCGTTGGGGTACTGAACATGCCCGTTGTCAGTGAAGCAATGTCGGGTTTAAGAAGATTCTCAGGTATGTCTTTTGATTTGGTCAAATGTGAAGATGTTCTTATCATGAATGGACGAATCTTGGATAGGATAAAGGTACTAGAGTGGGTTAAATGACATCCCTTCCAAGGCTATGGACACCTTCTAGCAGCAGTGGCTCTGTCAACAGTATCGAAGTCAACTGCATAAACATCGCTATACCCGTAATCTAAATAAGACACCAGATTACATTTTCGAACAAAAATGCATCTAATGATAAACTGTGTTGTTTTCTGAGTTATGATTGGAATGCTTGACCTGTTGTTAATTGTTTCTAAAAATTTATTTCATCTGAGACCCTGACATAAATTTTCTGGTGATGCAAAGATAATTGTTTTTCCTAGTATGTCGCCATTGTTGGCAGCCACCAATTATGTTGTTTTTATCACAATTAAAATCATCACAAAGAAATTATATCTTTCTGTAGCTTCCACCTCCTTACATTTATAAACTCTTATGTTTCTGAGCTTCAAGTCAATGATTCGGCTAAACTTATCTTATGAGTTTTTGTTTAATTTTTTGTTTGTTTTGTTTAAAATTTCATGACTGCAAGCATGAAATTTAAACAAGAAATTCACTCGGGTAACTATTCTGCAGTTTTTGTTTTTCTTATTTTTACCAAAGAAACTACACCTTGAGGAAACCCATGTGTTGCTAAGCTTCAAGTTTTATAAACTCATTAATTAATTCACTACCAGGATTTTTATGCATTATGGGTAATGTGACTTAATCAGTTCTATGGTTGATCGTTTGGTTTTAATTTGTGAAATATATGAATGTGCAAAACATTGGATTGGCATTCGATATGGGCTTCACGCTCTCAACAGTCATATAAACTTTTATGTCGCTTGGTATAGGTCTGATGTACCCACGACTACATCTCACCTTGTTGTCTTGTGCTTAATGAAACCATTCATTATTCAAATTGGCATTTAATACTAGTGGAGGGTTTGATATTCATTATGGGTAATGGCTCATAGTTCTACGCGCCCTTTGGTTTTTCATTTTTCCAAACTCATTTGATCAAGCTATGGAAGTCTCCAAACTTCGTAGCTTTCAGGACATTTTAGTTTGCACATACCTCTCTCTTCTACTCATTTATTGGAAGCCAAAGCCTACCTCCTGTGATATATTTTGTGTCTATTTCACAGTGGCAATGGCCCCTATAGTGGGAATCGAACCGAATGGTTGTCAATCCCTTCTTGCCCACGATGATGCCATAGATGATTTGAAGGCTCACAGCTAGGGTATATTCCTCAGGAAATTCGAAGGTTACAATCTTGCGGTTGCACAAACCTTTGCGCAGACATTTGATGTGTTTAGAGCCAAGGTCAAGGATGTCCAATTGGAAGTCACAGAGGACTTTGTATCCTGGGTGACAAGACTCCCTCAGAAAGGTGAAAAGTGGTTTTAAAATGCCAAAATGGAGGATGTTCCATGGAGCTTGTTCATGGTATCTCGCAAGTCTACCTTCTGCCCTAAAGGTATTCCTATTAACCTTCTGAAACCTCGATGGCACGACCTTATTTTGATTTTGAAACAGTTTATAATATGCGAAGGCCAGTATGGTTTGGTATTTTTATACCACATCCAACTATTGATTTTATTCATAGGGTTTAAAATGAACATGTCATTCTACTTGTTAATGATCCTATACAAAATGTCGAAATGCTTTAAGAGACAGAGCATGAACTCTATGTTAATCCTTTTTCATCATGGGCTCATAAAACTCATGTTGTTATCGCACCTTTCACAAATCGGGGACACTTGGGAAAGTTTCCCGAGTCGCAATTGTTTCACCCAACCTGACAGTACAGGGAATTCACCTTTAAATGTGAACCCCTCTTCTGATAATCCCGTAACTGAGAGTCAAGGGTTTGATTCACCTAATGGATGTGAAATTAATGAATATGTGGCTGTTGTTTTGCAAACCCCCATGGTTAAAAAATCACGATGCATGTTTTTGCCCAGAAAATCGTTGGAACAAGCAGTGGGCGAATTAAAAGGAAAAGTTTCCCATGTTCTTGCTAATGAACCTAATCAGAACCATAGTGATAAACCTACTGTAAGGAAAATTCGTAAGGGTAAGAAACAACAAAGCTCATATTTGATTTTTAGAAATAAGAGGTATGGTCGATTGATATCTAGGAGTTTAAGGAATCGAAAAAAGGATCATTTGAGCTCGATCTCTATCATCGAGGTCAATGCTCGTTGTTCATATGAAGAGATCAATTATTTCCTTTCTCAGGAAGATCCGAATAACCAGTCTCTCAAGAACGAAACTATTGGTTAGGTTGAGCAGTATGATTTTGTCTCTAGGTTACCTCTGTTTCTGAAAGTCCAAGAGGGTTTTGCTGGCATTAGTCATGAATTGAAACAAGCCATAGGGAAACATGAAATACATGTTGTTGAATACATTCCACATCAGTTTTCTATAGCACTAATACATTGTGACAGTTTCTTAGATTGGATAGAACGCTATTACAGGGACATTTCGTTGTTACAGGCATAAGTAAAACATCTGGCTTCTTGCAATGCTTTAATTGAACAAGAAAACCAAGAGTTGAAAGCATGCGCAGAGTGAGCAGATAAAAGACCCAAAAGATTCGGGAATATAATCATAAAAAATGCAACCAACTTCAATGCCATCATTGATTCAAAACTGTTTGATCCTTCAATTGCTATTTTCTAATGGTAAAAATGATTTTGTTTGATTTTAGTTTATTTTGTTATGAAAAATCAAAATAGGAAGATTTGATTTTGATTTTGTTTGTTAATAATAAGGCTAGCTACAAAATCTCTGATTTTGTAGCTAGTCTATTTCTGAATATTAGTTATCATTATTTTCTGAATATCAATTTTGTTTTGCTATCTACAGGAAAATGATAATTATGTTGTTGATTACATGGAGAAACCATATTGGATCATACACTCTATTATTCAATAGTTTCTTTCTTTTATGTTGGAAAAACTTTGTTATTATTTTGACTAACCAACTCATACTAGAGTGATTTCCAGTTGTACTATTTTTGTAATACTATCTATTTTTTGGGGATTGCACTCTATCTTGCATGATAAGAGTATGTGAATCCTATTCTAGTTTAAATAGTGATCATTGTTAGTAATTTTAGGATACATTATGGGCATATGATGTTGAAGACTGATATGGAGAAGTTGCTCGCCATTTGGCTTTAGACCTATGTGACGCTTACCCCATTATGTTTTTGCCTCCATCTTATGAAATGTTATTACGTTTGATACAGATTTAGTCTGGTTATCATATGGTATTTCATATTATTAAGTATTTTGATGATGTCTGTAATTTGTTGTTCCATTTTACATATGTGATCAATCTGCCACTTAATTATTGTCGATTTATTCCAGATATTAAATGATGGATTACATTAATGCCTTGAATTGAGTTTCCTCTCTTTATAAGTATTGATTATCATAAGTTCATCAGATATGTATATTTATTATTCCATTGTTATATTCTTTCTCCAATGCGTCTTTGAGTTTGTTCTGGGAGTATTAGCATTGTTTTGTTACGTGTTTCCCTCATATGCAGGACAGTCAGGAGTTTTGAATTGCATAGGAAGATAAATTCAGCGTAGTCGATTAGTTACAGGTTAGTTTACTTGTTATTTAGTTAAATTATTTATTAATGAAATAAGAACAACTTGAATTATCTTTGAATGTTTATCTATTCTTATTACAATTATATTTGATTAGGATTCATTAGTGTTATACTTTTAAATATTCAACAGAAAACAGAAAAATGTATGTGCTTTATTTATCTCTTTTATAAACACTTTCAAAAACATCTATTTCGCAAGATATCCAATAAATCTTGCAAGTTTTATATACATTGATTATAATCATATACACATATTCATGTTTCTATTTGGACATTTGGAATTATTAATTTTATATTCTTAGTATCATAGCTTTTAGATTAGTTTCATTTCTTTTGTTATTTTTAGGACTTTAGTTGGCCAACAGAGCCATTAAACCCGTCGAGTCATTTCATTCCAAATGGCTTGGGTTATTTAGACAACCCTGATCCATATTTGACCTTTTAGTTGATGGTGTGTCACTTACACCCATCAATACGTGGTCCCATGAAACTTTGCAGGATGCAACATTGATGAGCCATATCATGAGGAGGAGATGGCTCTGAAGATTATACAAATTTAGAGGGAGTCAAGATTCAGAGGGAGAATGGAGACTCAGAGACTTTCAAATTTATATGGAAGAGAGAGACGTCTTCCGAAACTGACAAAAAAATTCCATGGGCTGAGAAGGCTAGATCGAAGCTTCAGAGGCTTCAAGGAGATATAATATATTATGGGAAGTTTTCCTTGCTTCAGTACACTTTTCTACAATGACCAAGGAGGAATCCAATCAAAAGGACTGGGATATATATCTTTTCCTTGATTTCGAGACCATAAGGGAAGTGGGTGGTGACTTCCAAGTTGATATACAAGATCAAGCATGTTGCAGATAAATATCCTAGAGATGTACAAAGCCTGATTTGTGTCTAGAGAATTCTCCTAGCAAGAGGGAGAATACTATGGTGAGACACTTACTCTAGTATATTGCTACCGACGAACATGTAGCATATATGTTGACCAAGCCAGTATGTTAGGGACAATCTTGGAGTGGTCCAAATTTTTTTCTCCAGTAGTGAGAATTGATGTATTCCCCAGTAGTGGGAAGTGATGTGATCCCCAATAGTGGTATGTTACCCCAGCGCAGGTTGGTATGCTACTCCAATGTAGGATGGTATGTTACCCCGATGTAGGTTGGTATGCTACTATGTTACCCCATCGCAAGTTGGTATGCTACTCCAATGCAGGCTAATATGTTACCCCAACGTAGGTTGGTATTCTACTCCAACATAGGCTGGTATGTTACCTCAACACAGGTTGGTATGCTACTCCAATGCAGGTTGGTATGTTACCCCAAATCATGTTGGTATTCTACTCCAATGCAGGCTAGTATGTTACCCCAATGCAGGTTGGTATGCTACTCCAACAAAGGCTAGTACACTACTCAAGTGAAAGTGCATAACTTCTTATGATGTATGAATTCATGAAATTCAACAAGACAATGGCCGAGGTGTGTAGAAGCACATAAGAAGTGATGATGATCGTGCCAAGAGGAATACCTTCCTCATTAAGAGGGAGTGTTAAATTATTGAGTCAGATTCTGTGTGAGATGACGAATTACTATTTATGTATGAACTAGATGTCGACCTGTAGTGTTGAAAATGATTCCTAGTTAGAGTGTCTATCAGGAGCATCGAAGGTTACTAGTTGGATGGCCAACCAGTGGTGTTGGAGGTGTTTTCTAGCTAGATGGATAATGTGCGGCTATGATGGTGATACTTTATATGTTTGATCATATGATATCCTGAGTGGCTATGATGATGCTACCTGTAGAATGGTCTACAAGACCATGTGATTCTTTCCCATGCCATGTGAGATGGATGGATGTGTTTGAGACCACTACATGAAGAACATCTTAGTTAATACCTCCCTAGTTAAGAGGGAATGTTGATGTTTTGGTAGTTGCGGGAGGTATTGACCTCCATGTGTAACCTATGACTTAGAAGAATATTATGGAAGCAAGTGAACCATTAAACATATGTGTGGAAACTCTAGAAGACAAGTCGACCTAGTAGAATAAATAATATTAGAATATTATCTTCCAGAAATACAAGTCAGCTCCACAGGAAAAAGATAAACATAAAATATAATTACTAGAAATTCAGGTCGGCCTAGCTAGAAAAGTCACTGGACAGATCAATATAAATAGAGGATGTTTTATCTCATTTGGATATCCGGTCAGAGCACAAGTCTTTTGGAGAGCCTCGGTTATAGATGCAAGGAGGAATAAGGGCATATAGTCATCTATTGGTCTTGGTCTCTCTCTAGTGCTATCAAGTGATTCTCTTGGTGAAACTCTTGGTGATATTCTTGCCAAGTATGGTGCAAGGTTGAGAGAGTAGTGTAGTTGCAACTGTTGCAATTATGTATGACATTTATTCTGTGGATATGAAGACTCTCTCTCTGGTGCGCTACCATTGGAGAAGGAGTGCTCTACTTGTCTTGAGTTGTTGATGCAGTTAACAACTAGGGTTTATCTGTTGGTTTTGGAGTAGGCTTGTCAGAAATATTCTAAGTAAAATTTAGTGTGCTCGGGGGTGGCATATGTGAATGCCTATGGTTGGGTGACAATGATGTGCCATTGTCTATGGTTAAACGAGCATACCGAAATTTCAATAGAAAACACCTTCTAGTTACATTGAGAATATGTCACCACTAAGATTAGGTCCTATAGAATCTATACTATAATGAAGTCTATTTCTAATTCAACATAACGAAGTCTATTTCTGATTCAACATAGTTTATTCAATGCAATTTATTATTAACAAAGAAATTTGATATACAATGTCTTAAACATTATAATGCTTAATATTTTTATAATGTTAATTTGATATACAATGTCTTAAACATTATAATGTTAATTTGATATACCATGTCTTAAACATTATAATGCTTAATATTTTTATAATGCAATGCATTGTCTAAAATCATAAATGAAGTGATAAGAAATATAAATTTGATTGTAAAAGAGTAAGATTATGTTTAAAAATACCTCAACAATGATGTTATAAATAATGTGATATCAGATGTTGTAAATAATGTGATATCAAATATAAATTCTATTGTAAATTCACAAGCTCATATTATAAACAAGGCAATATCAAAATTGGAGACCAATTTTGCTTACTGATTATAGATACAATCTTCTTCTTAAAAATTCTAACACAGACAAAATTCTAGCAACAACTATTCACTATTGAATGTATGTATGTATGCAAATGTCGATTATAGACACACTCATTGCAGAAATTCTAAAACAAGGCAAAATTTCTTATATAATTGTGTATCTAAATGTTGTTTATTTTCATTATATGTCAATATTTTATATCTAAATGTTGTTTATTTTCATTATATGTCAGTATTTTATTGACAATAGTTTGTCTCGACTCTATAATTAATTCTCCATGATTGAGGCCACATGAATGTAAAAGAGTGTTGATGAAATGGAGAAACATTAAGCACCATGTAGTGAGCTAATTCTTGGCTTACTGATTGGTGCATTTTGTCTATTGGATGGTGAATAATGTGCATCAAACTAATATGATGCACCAAAGAATTAACCATTGATTGAGTCACTGCATGGTGTTTAATGTTAGTCGATGAAATGGTGTTATATCTTAATTCGATATGTGTTGAAGTTTGTGATAGCCCACAATATTGAATATGTAAATGACTCAGATTGGACCATCATACAATTTTTCATCTATCTTGGTACTTTCTCGATGGAAAACATTAGAGGAATCAACTTGCAGGGCCATTTTAGTGGCAAGTCCCAGTTTGGAAAATTGGGGTCCAGAACCTTTCAGATCCATTTTGAGGAATTAAATGACACTTTTTCATGTTACATCGTACATGACTCATGCACACACCCTTGATGATGTTCTACACTTTGAGACCTTTCCAATGATGTGTATGGAAAAGTTATGCCTCTCACAAGTTCACTTACCTTGTGGACCACCATGATACTACTGGATGCCACGTCCGCCCCCATTACTCACACATATAGGGCTAGCCATGTGTGGACTTTCAAGAAGATACTAGAAGGTCCAAACCTGATCACTAATTGAGGGTCGAGGACGTCAAAACCCTAATTGTAGACGACTATCGGGCTATGTTAAATACTGAGCCGCAAAGGGAAGACAATGTCAAAGACAACTCTGTAGTGAGAACCTATTTCCTTCTACTTGAAGAATAGATAGCAGAGCATAGGCCTCACCTTCTCGTTGGGTCTTCTCTCGTATTGGATTTTTTGGGATACATCTTGTGTTTAATTGTGTGGATGGTACGTATATTTTTGCTCATTTCTTTAATTTTTGTAATTCAATTATTTCATAAATTCAAGTAAAGCTAGTAACTAACTAATCTAGGTTCTAAGGAAACATATTGCAAAAATCTAAGATTTTAGAATAGTTATGTCAAAGACGTATACCTATTGAAAAAAAACTAGAATTAATGACCTTTTAATTACAAATGTGATTTATATGGACAAGATTTGATATTTTCTGAATATTCTTCATCGTCACAATAAATGAAAAGCCATGATTTCAACCATTAACTTCCTTACATAACAAAACATGGTCATTTGTCATTAAATGATGATTAATGTGATTGTCTTAATAATAGTGAATTAGGTAAACGCCTAGGCTCATGGGTTTTTAATATATATTCGTGGGGTGCATGGCTAGAGTTTAATTTACTGCTTCATTTTTACATTCTTTTTCTTTAAATCATATGTATCAACTATTCGATCTCTTGCCATAACAAAACGCATGCATAGATTCAATATTTGATTTTTGGAAAATACATGGAATATAGTGATGGATGTGGCTTTTGCTTAGAGGAAGACTTAAACACATCTCAATATGTCCACTTTGTTGTAGTCTAGTTGGTTAGGATATCCGAGAGACCCAGGAAATGGGTATGGAGGTGAGGTAAATAATGTCAGGTTGTCGGGTATGGGGTGAGGGAAGTGGGTAAGTACGCAAGTCCGAAAACCTGCGAACTCGATGAACCCAAAAATTTACAAATTATTCTAATTGTTGAGTGTATGGAGTGGGGGAAGGTGAGAGGAGAGGAAGGGTAAGTGGGTAAGGAATGTCGTGGAGAGTTATGGCAGGTGCCCGCAAAAGTATGGAGTAAGGAAAGGGAAGAAGAGTGGAGCATGGCCGGTGTGGTGAGTGAACCCGCCTTGCTATAAATTGAAGAAATAACATGGACCTTCGGCCCGAAAAATTCAAATCTAGTTTTAGGAGATTAGCTTTATTCCACATGGAAGAAACACCCTTTTTCTGCTTAAACGCAAAATTGGATATCTTGAACATATGAACTCAAATTTTTGATTCAAAAAATGTGTGGTGGAGGTGATACTGAGGGCTATGCAATGAACTTATAATAGTTCAAAAATTGTCTTCTTTTGATATCATTTTTTTTATGAATCCAAGAGCCGAAAAATATAAATGACCAAATTTTGGTCAACAAATGACTCCAACTGCGGGATAGTGACCCCCTGTGGGTTATTGAGAACACCAGAATCTCAATACCATTTTCCTTATCCATTGGGATATGGAGTCATATTCAAAATATATTCTTGTAATTATTCTTCTTTCATGGAGTTATCTTCAAATTTCAATATATGGACTGCCTTATTGTGCAAAACTTGAACAAAATATGTACATACATGATCTACCTATCCTACCTTACTTAGAAGAAAGAGAAAATTTAGGTGTAGGTAGATTTCTAGTGGATCCATTCAAACATTGATGTGATTTGTGGAATGAAATCCATCACTATGGAACATATTGGGGATTGTACCAATGAGTCAGGGTCACTCTCAATGTCTACTCGAGAAAAATTGAACCAGGTGTGCTAAAAATTTGATTGCATTGTTTGGCCAACAATGCTTTGGAACCATAATTCAATGAAGTCAATTCTTGGATTATTAATAATATTATTGTCTTTGATTGGATGAGGAGTTTCCAATCTTAACATTCCTTTATCTACCTCCTTATCATTGTCCACATCGAAGAATTCATCGACAATGTCTTGAAAAGACTCTTGTTCATCATTCTTCTCAAGATTCATTTCTTCCACCAATTGTTCATATGCCTCTAGTTGTTATGGCATTATTTTAATCTTATGAACATCTAGTTGTATTTTGATCTATTGAAGTTATAGTAACCCTTGTTCAAAGTTAAAGTTATAAGCTGACTCTAGTCAAAGTATTAGATTGATTAAGGTTTAGATTTTAGAGTTTATTTGCATTGTATTCTCTAACTTAGATTTCTATCAAGAAAACATATTGTCTTAAGTACAAGGGATAGGTTGAAGATAAATACTTTTCACCTTGAGTGAAGGAGACTTGGAAGAAAATCAACAACACTCGTTCGTGAAGATAAGACTCTAGGTTCCAAGTTTGATTGATTAAATTAATAAGTTTCAAAGTTGCACATATCAAGTTTGATAATTGCTACATTACTAGTTCTGAGAACAATCCGTGAAAGGTTTTATTACTGCTAGATACAATGAATACTTGGTAGCATGTGAGTACTATTGATATAAATGCTCATTGTAATTGGTCACAAGATTAACTAACATCTCCTATAAGAGATAATTCTTGTTTTTCTACCAGGCAAGTCACCTTGGTAATAATATGATGATTACCATGCGATTGACTTTTTATTCTTGTTGACATAGATATGTTCTTATGAAAATGATATTATACTTTTTGTTTTTGTTTTCTTGTTCTGAGCAAGTTACCATGGAAGAATGATTGATCACAACAATAGAAGAGTGTTGTTCCTATTTCTTATTATTGTATTTTTACTTTGGCTCTTGTTCCGGTCAGGTCACAAGCAATAGCTCCAAGAAGGAGCTACTGGGATTATTGTTCTTGTTCTTGTTTTTATTATTATAAGAGTATTATTGTTGTCTATTATTGTTGTCTATTATTTTTCCCTTTGTTGTCCTTGTTCCAAGAAGGTCACGGGTGATAACTCTAAGGAAAGCTATAGTGACGGTTGTAGGAGACAACATATTAGATGGTCTCTAGTTTGAGACATGGAGCAGACTATCCAGATAAGAACTTGTATACATGACCATATACATCCATGTACCAAAGAAGAAGAAGATGACGAAGGGTACTTTTGTGAGATACATAATATCTCATATGGAGATTGATTGTAAGGAGCAGAATGCTCCAAAGATGAGAGAACAAATCCCTGTAGTTCAGTTGATCACTCTTTAGATCATTAGGAAGAGTTAGTAGAGACATAAGGGCCTACCCATAATCGTTGTAGTAACCAAGAAGAGACCAACATGGTCCCATGAAACTTTGCAGGATGCAACATTGATGAGACATATCGTGAGGAGAAGATGACTTTGAAGATTATACAGATTCATAGGGAGTCAATCTTCATAGGGAGAATGGAGACTCAGAGACTTTCAGATTCAGATGGAAGAGAGATATGTCTTCTAGAACTGACAGACAAATGCCATGGGTTGAGAAGGCTAGATCGAAGCTTAAGAAGCTTTGAGGAGATATGGTATCTTATGGGAACATTCCCTTGCTTCATTAGACTTTGATACAGTGACCGAGGAGGAATCCAATCAAAAGGACTAAGATATATATCGTTTCCTTGGTTTCGAGACCAGAAGGGAAGTGAGTGGTGACTTCCAAGTTGATATACAAGATCAAGCATGTTTCATATAAATAGCCTAGAGATGTACAAAGCCCGATTTGTGTCCAGAGGACTCTCCCAGCAAGAGGGAGAAGACTGTGACGAGACACTTGCTCCTATATATTGTTACCAATGAACATGTAGCAGATACGTTAACCAAGCCTCTGTCGGGGACAATATTGGAGTGGTCCAAATGTTTTTCTCCAGTAGTGAGAATTGATGTATTCCCCAGTAGTGGGAAGTGATGTGATCCCTAGTAGTGGTATCTTACCCCAACGTAGGTTGGTATGCTACTCCAACACAGGATGGTATGTTACCCCAGCGCAGGTTGGTATGTTACTCAAATGCAGGCTGGTATGTTACCCCAGCGCAGGTTGGTATGTGTTGGGTATGTGTTATATTCTTTGCATGTGTGTGTGTGTGGGCGTGTCAGATACGACAATTGCGTCTGACGATCCCTACCACTAGAGCTATGTCGTGTGTGTCAGGA
>SNQJ01S0007409.1:134316-166825 GCA_010110895.2 Picea sitchensis | reverse complement strand
TTCATAGTGTTCGGAAACGGGCGGTAGGCCGGGGCAGTGCCCCAAAATTTTTTTTTTGGGCGGTTTTTGCTATTTTTACCGGATTTTGCTATTTTTAGCGGTTTTGTAAATTAATCCTAGATTAAGGGATTAGGGTTTTGGTATCTACGGAATACCTAAAAATATTGTATATATTGTATGGTGAATGGTGAAATTCGATATAATGAATATAAGAAAGGTTTTCCCGATTGAGGGTTTCCGATATAAAATCTCTGTGTACTCTGTGTATGAGCCATTGATTAATTTATGTCTTGCTTAAGAATCTATATTCATTGCTTTACTTGGCAAGTTTAAAACTTACATGTGGTGTCAGAGCTCGTTTTTGGCTTCAGAGGGATGCCTTTGTTGTTTAGGGTTTGGCTCAGTCTTGATAGATCAAGTTTATCTTGGGTCTGCGATAAACCTAGTTGTGGGAGATTTTGCAATGGAGATTCGAGTAAAGAAAGAGGAATGGCGACCTCATCTAGAATCGAGATAGAGAAGTTCAACGGTAAAAACTTTGAGTTATGGAAGCTCAATATGGAGGACCTTATTGTAGACAAAGAACAATGGATCGTTGTGGATCCTAGTACACAGCCTATTGGTACACCGTCTACTAGCACACAGGCTACTGGTACACAACCTACTAGTACACAAACTACCAGTACACCAGCTACTGGTATGTCGAAGGAAGATTGGGACAAGTTGGACAGAAGAGAAAGGAGTATTATTCGATCTGCCTGACAGATTCGGTGTTATTGAATGTCTCAGGAGAATCTACAGCCAAGGAAATATGGGATAAGTTAGGGAATTTGTATCAATCAAAGTCCCTAGTAAACAAGTTGTTTCTTCGAAAGAAGCTGTATCATATTAGGATGGAATATGGAGATTCTATGATAGAACATCTAAATTCCTTTAATACTATGGTAAGTCAGCTTGGATCTGTTAATATTACGATTGCAGAAGAAGATAAGTGTATTACTTTGATATGTTCTTTTCCAGACTCTTGGGACAATCTAGTTGTAGTAATAGGTAGTACCACTCAATCTACATTGAAGTATGAGGATGTAGTTTCATCCTTGTTATATGAAGAGATGAGGCGAAAAAGCATGGATGGTCACAGTACAGATGCTTTATTTGTAAGAGGGCGTACCCAAGACAGGATCCCTGGTAAGCCTTTAGGATGGAGATCTAAATCTATAGGTAGATCTAAGTCTCCAGGAAAATCTTTGAGGAAATGCTAGAAGTGTGGTAAAATAGGGCATTATAAGAAAGATTGCAAGTCTAAGAAGGTTGAAAAACCAAAGGGATCTGATAGTACCTCTTCCACAGAGGCGAAAACCTCCACTGAAGAAGGAGGTGATGTTTACCTAGCATCTACAAGTACACATGCATACCATGATGTATGGTTGATCGACTCAGGTGCTTCATATCATATGACTCCTCACAAGGAGTGGTTCTCTGAATATGAAAAATATGATGGTGGTGATGTATTCCTAGGAGATGACTCGAAAACAAAAATCTTTGGACGTGGAAGGGTTAAGTTGTTGCTAAACAATGGACGGATTTGAACTCTTCCTGTGGTTCTACACATTCCAAAACTAGCTAGGAGCCTAATATCTATAAGCAAGTTGGGTGATGCAAGAGTGAAAACTGTATTTGAAAAGAACACTTGCAAGATGGTACGAGGAGCAATGGTGTTGATGAAGGGAGTTCATTGTGGAACTCTGTACAAGTTGTTGGGAACCACTTATACTAATGGGTGTAATAGTTCTCTTTTCCTTGAGCATAAAAATGAAGGAGACAAGACCAATATTGTCCCAGAAAAAAAGACCATGCTGCAGCATCAAAGACTGGGGCATATTGGAGAAAAGGGCCTTCGAACACTACACGATAAAGGTATGGTTGAAGGTATGTCTAATTGCACTCTGTATTTTGATTTCTGTGAAAATTGCATATATGGCAAACAGAATCGAGTAAGATTCCCATCTGGTGCTACAAGAGCAAAGGGGATCTTAGAGTTGATACACAGTGATGTGTTTGGACCTATTCCTGTTCCATCCCTAGGTAAATCTGTGTATTATGTTTCATTCATAGATGATTTTTCCCAAAAGGAACACATGGATTTATTTTCTTAGAAAGAGAATCTGAGGTATTTGATAAATTTAAAAGAGTTTAAGGCTACGGTAGAAATCGGATAAACAAATAAAGGTGAGAGCAGGATAATGGTGGAAGTGCAGTAAGGCAATTGAGAATTTTGTAAGAAGTGTGGTATATCAGTGAGAACTACTCCATACACTCCCTCAGCGAGGAATGGGTTAGAGAAGGATGAATAGGATGTCGATGGAAAAATAAAGGAGCATGCTCGGCGGTGATGGGTTAGGACAAGAGCCCATGAAAGAGGCGGTGGGTACATCATGTTACTTGGTCAATCAATCCCCCTCATCGGTACGTTGGATGATAAAAATCCACACTAGGTATGGACTGAAAAGAAACCTCTCTTCAACATCTTAGAGTTTTGGATTTTGTGACGTGTATGTACATGTTCCAAAGGAAAATAGGGTAGAAAGTTGGATAATAAAAGGCGAAAAGTGTATCTTTATTGGTTGCCAAGGTAGTGTGAAAGGTTATAAGCTTTTGGAACCCATAAACCAAGAAAATTCTTTACAGTCAAGATGTTGTTTTAAGAGAGGTAAAGATGTCAAGCAGAATTCCTAGCATAGAGATGAACTGAGAAAATGGGAGCTGAGGAGTTGGATGATGCAAAATCTAGATCATTTTGAAGAAGAGGAAGCGAAGAAGAAGAAGAAGAAGAAGAAGAGAACCTCATACCCAGTGTGGGGAAGTCAGTGAGATAGAAGGCAACCAAAGGTATAGTCCACCTAATTTTTGTTCCCATTTTGCTTTATCTATAGCGATGACGATCCTAAAACTGTCGGGGAGGCAGTGAATTCAGAGAGGAGTGAAAATGAAAACTTCTACGGAAGGAAGGCCATCGTTGAAGAAATGGGCCTTAACCGGATAAGAATGAGGCATGGGATATAGTTGAGCTTCCCGGTGGAAGAAAATGGGTTGGTAGCAAATGGTTGTTAAAGAAGGAGTTTAATGCACAAGGTAAGAGTGAAAGATACAAAGCTCAATTAGTAGCAAGGGTTATTCGAGGTGGGGGAGTTGACTTAGGTGAAATTTTTTCTCATGTTGCAAGGTTAACTTCTATTAGATTTCTTATCTATTGCTGCTGTTTGATCTTGAAGTGGACTTAATGGATGTGAAGACAACGTTTCCACATGAGGGATACGGAAAGAGAGAAATCTACATGAAGCGACCAAAAGGCTTTGTAGTGAAGGGAAAGAAAGAGCTAGTCTGTGAAAGCTAAAGAAGTCCTGCCTCTGGGATTCTGAAGCAATCACTGAGGATGTGGTACAAAAAGTTTGACACATACATCACGATTGGGATTTGTAAAATAGGTGATCACTTGTGTATATTCAAAGCGGGGTTGATACTTCATTTATGTAGTGTTGTATGTTGTTGACATGTTGTTGGTAGTAAATAAAATGGATGTTATGAAAGAATTGTCATAACTATCCTCAAATTTGACATAGAAGGATCTACGGTCTTTCTTTCATTAGGAATGGAAATTAAAAGAGATAAATGAAAGCAGGAAACTCTGGTTGAATCAAAGAAAATATCGCGAGGAACGGAAGTATTACTTGAGATTTAATGTGCATGGAAGTAAACCGATCAAGTTTCCTATTCCTATAGGTGTAAAGTTATCTGGTCAGGTGACCACAGAACACGAAGAAGAAAGAGGACATGTACCATATTTCCATATTCACCCGGTCACCGGTTAGCTGGGTTTGATGTATGCAATGGTTTGTAGACCGGACATTGCACATCACGATTAGGAGTTTTTGAGCAAGTATATGTCAAAACAGGGAAGGAGACATTGGACAACAATAAAGAGAGGGTCTTCAAGTATCTTCATAGCACAATCCATAACTACTAGTTATGGATTGTGCTACCAAGAAAAGCTAGGATTGGACAGAGTGGACCTTGTAAACTTTGTTGATCTGTTGAGAGGAGATACGGATTCACCGAAGAAGATCTAGAAGTGGGTATATGTTTAACCTATTTGGAGAGTCATGGGTTGGTGGGCAAAGGCAGAAATTTGTAGTGGCACTCTCAACTACAGAAGCTAAATACATGGAAACCTTTCATGAAAGAAAGGAAGCCCGATATGGTTACAAATATTGTGTTAAATTATTGGGTTGAATTTTGCTCTTGGTGAGATTATATTGTGACAGCTAGAGTGCAATATTCTAGGCAAAGAACCCAACTTATCATTCGAGAAGACAACAAAACATATTGATGTTGATTATCACTTTGTGAGACCCAACTTATCATTCGAAGACAAAGCATATTGATGTTCAGTATCACTTTGTGAGAGACACGGTTGAGGAAAAGAAGGTGTTGCTGGAAAAGGTTGACACTTTGAAGAATGTTGCAGATTCATTGACAAAGTCTGTGAGCACATAAAAGTTCTTCTGGTGTAGAGAAATAATGGGCATTACTGCCCTGGGTTGTTGACTATATAATCCTCTGGACCCCTGGATGCAAAGAAAACAACAAGTGGGAGAATGTTGGGTATGTGTTATATTCTTTGCATGTGTGTGTGTGTGGGTGCGTCAGATACAACAACTACGTGTGATGATCCCTACCATTAGAGCTCTGTCGTGTGCATCGGGCGCTTTCCTAGGGATTTTTAGTGGATTTTGCTATTTTTAGCGGTTTTGTAAATTAATCTCAGATTAAGGGATTAGGGTTTTGGAATCTACGGAATACCTAAAAACATTGTATATATTGTATGGTGAATGGTGAAATTCGATATAATGAATATAAGAAAGGTTTTCCCGGTTGAGGGTTTCCGATATAAAATCTCCTGTATGAGCCATTGATTAATTTTTGTCTTGCTTAAGAATCTATATGCATTGCTTTACTTCGCAGGTTTAAAACTTATAGTATGCTACTCCAACAAAGGCTGGTACACTACTCCAGTGAAAATGCAGAACTTCTTATGATGTATGGATTCATGAAATTCAACAAGACAATGGCCGAGGTGTGCAGAAGTGCATAAGCAGTGATGTATCGTGCCAAGATGAATAGTTTCCTCTTTAAGAGGGAGTGTTAAAATTTTTAGTCATATTCTGTGAGAGATGACGAGCTACTAGTTCTGTATGAACTAGATGTTGACCTGTAGTGTCAAAAATGATTCTCAGTTAGAGTGTCTATCAGTAACATCAGAGGTTACTAGTTGGAGGGCCAACCAGTAGTGTTGGAGGTGTTTTCGAGCTAGATGGATAATGCATGGCTATGATGGTGATACTTGATCTAGTTGATCATATGATAGCCTGACTGGCTATGGTGATGCTACCTGTAGAATAGTCTGCAAGACCATGTGAGTCTTTCCCATGCCATGTGAGATGGATGGATTTTTTTGAGACCACTACACGAAGAACATGTTAGCTAATACCTCCCTAGTGAAGAGGGAGTGTTTATGTTTTGGTAGTTGTGGGAGGTATTAACCTCCACTTGTAACCTATGACTTAGAATAGAATATTCTGGAATCAAGTGAACCATTAAATAGATGTGTGGAAAACCTAGAAGGCAAGTCATCCTAGAAGAATAAATAATATTAGAATACTATATTCCAAAAATACAAGTCGGCTCCACAGGAAAAAGATAAACATAAAATATAATTACTAGAAATTCAGGTTGGCCCAGCCAGAAAAGTCACTGGACAAATTAATATAAATAGAGGACGTTTTAACTCATTTGGATACCTAGTCAGAGTGCAAGTCTTATGGAGAGCCATAGTTGCAGCTGGAAGGAGGAATAAGGGCGTATCGTCATCTCTTGGTCTTGGCCTCTCTCTAGTGCTATCAAGTGATTCTCTTGGTGAAAATATTGTTGATATTCTTTCTAAGTATGGTGCAAGGTTGAGAGAGTAGTGAAATTGAAGCTATTGCAGTTGTGTATGGCACATATTCTATGGATATGGAGACTCTCTCTCTTGTGTGCTAGCATTGGAGAAGGAATGCTCTACTTGTCTTGAGTTGTTGTTGCAATTAACAACTAGGGTTTATCTGTTGGTTCTAGAGTAGGCTTGTCAAAATTATTCTAAGTAAAGGTTAGTGTGCTCGGGAGTGGCATATGTGAATGCCTATAATTGGGTGGCAATGATGTGACATTGTCTATGGTTAAATGAGCATACCAAAATTTCAACAAAAAACACCTTCTAGTTACATTGAAAATATGTCACCACTAAGATAAGGTCTTATAAAATCTATACTATAATGAAATCTATTTTCTATTCAACATAACACAATTTATTTCTTATTCAACATAGTTTATTAAATGCAATTTATTATTAACAAATAAATTTGATATACAATGTCTTAAACATTATAATTCTTAATATTTTTATACTACTAATTTGATATACAATGTCTTAAACATTATAATGCTTAATATTTTTATAATGCAATGCATTGTCTAAAATGTCTAAAATCATAAATGATGTGATAAGTAATATAAATTTGATTGTAAAAGAGTAAGTTTATGTTTAAAAATACCTCAACGATGATGTTATAAATAATGTGATATCAAGTATAAATTCTATTGTAAATTCACAAGCTCATATTATAAACATGGCAATATCAAAATTGAAGACCAATTTTGCTTACTAATTATAGACACAATCTTCTTCTTAAAAATTCTAACACAGACAGAACTCTAGCAACAACTATTCAATGTTGAATGTATTTATGCAAATATTGATTATAGACACACTCATCGCATAAATTATCAAACAAGGAAAAATTTCTTATATAATTGTGTATCTAAATGTTGTTTATTTTCATTATATGTAAATATTTTATATCTAAATGTTGTTTATTTTCATTATATGTAAATGTTTTATTTACAATAGTTTGTCTCGACTCTATAATTAATTTTCCATGATTGAGGCCACATGAATGTAAAAGAGTGTTGATGAAATGTGGAAACATTTAGCACCATGTAGTGAGATAATGTTTGGTTTACTGCTTGGTGCATTATGTCTGTTGAATAGTGAATAATGTGCATCGAACAAATATGATGCACCAAGCAATTAACCATTGATTGACTCATTGCATGGTGCTTAATGTTATCCGATGAAATGGTGTTACATATTAATTTGATATGTGTTGAAGCTTGTGATATCCCACCATATTGAATATGTAAATGACCCGGATTGAACCATCATACCATTTGTCATTGATCTTGGTACTTTCTAGGTGGAAAACATTGGAGGAATCAAGTTGCAAGGCCATTTTAGCAGTGAGTCCCAGTTTGGAAAATTGGGGTCCAGAACCTTTCAGATCCATTTTGAGGCATTAAATGACACTTTTTCATGTTACATTGTCCACGACTCATGCACACACATTTGATGGTGTTCTACACTTCGAGACCTTTCCAACGGTGTGTATGCAAAAGTTATGCCTGCCACAAGTTGACTTACCTTGTTGACCACCGTGATATTAGTGGATGCCACATATGCCCCCATTACTCACACATATAGGTCTAGCCACATGTGGACTTTCAACAATATACTAGAATGTCCAAACCTGGTCACTAATTAAGGGTTGAGGAAGTCAAAACCCTAACCATAGACAACTATTGGGCTATGTTAAATATTGGGCCACAAAGAGAATACAATGTCAAAGGCAACTCCATAGTGAGTGCCTCTTTCCTTATACTTGAATAATAGATAGCAGAGCCTAGCCCTCACCTTCTCGTTGGGTTTTCTCTTGTATTGGGTTTTTCGAGATACATCTTGTGTTTAATTGTGTGGATGGTGTGTATATTTTTGTTCATTTCTTTCATTTTTGTAATTCAATTATTTCATAAATTCAAACAAAGCTAGTAACTAACTAATCTAGGTTCTAAGGAAACATATTGCAAAAATCTAAGATTTCATAATAGTTACGTCAAAAGCTTATACCTATTGAAAAAAAAAATTAATTAAAAAAATGGTTAATGTGATTAGCTTAATAATAGTGAATTAGATAAATGCCTACTTCATTTACTGCTCATGGGTTTTTAATATATGTTCGTGGGGTGCATGGCTAGCATTCAATTTACTGCTCTATTTTTACATTCTTTTTCTTTAAATCTTATGTATCAACTATTCAGTCTCTTGCCATAACAAAACACATGCACAGATTCAATCTTTGATTTTTGGAATATACGTGGAATATAATGATAGATTTCGCTTTTTCTTCGAGGAAGACGTAAACATACCTCAAGATGTCCACTCTGTTGTAGTCTAGTTGGTTAGGATACTCGGCTCTCACCCGAGAGACTCAGGTTCAAGTCTCGGCAACATAATTTATATTGTTTTAAAAGATTTCTAACATTGCCGAGATCTTCTATGTTTTAAATGTCGTTGAAACCCTCTAAAAAAAACAAATGAACATAGCTGCGACGAACCCAGGAGTGATGCTCAATAAATATGGCTTTGGAAAAGAAGCTAGATCTGAAGCTGCATTAAAAGGGTTATTAGAGATTATATATTTTTGTATTTAAATTTTAGATCACATTAGGTAACTACAACTAAGAAGGATCAATGATCTTTGTGCAGCAATAGGATTTTAGTGTGATGGATTTTAGGTTCCAAAGATGATACTGTGAATATATGGACTCTAAGACCTCTAAGTTGCAAGAGAAAACAAAAAATTCAGGTTGTTTATCCTCTTTCATTTAAATCAGAGGAATTGATGGAAGTATTTGTGCATGAAAGTTCGATTATAGCTACAAATAATCATGTAACATGTTATGTTTGGAGTATTCTAGTGTCATGGATTTTAGGTTCTGAATCTGGGATATCAAATCACGTGATACTTTGAGTTGATGTTCTTAGTTTGATCATGGAATCTGGGATTCTTTGCCAACTTGATTGCAGAAATATTGTCAACTAGAAGAGAAGTAGAATCCACTTGATTCTCATGCAAATCTTCAAGTATTTTCCTGAGCCACACAATCTCCTTTGTCGCTTCTGCAGTTGCCACATATTTTGTGTCTGTTGTGGAATCTGTTGGAACTCACTGTTTGCATGATCTCCAAGAGACAAATATTGATTCAAGACTCATGAGATAGCCTGAAGTTGATACTCCAGTTTCCTTATCCCTAACAAAGTCAGAATCTGAATATCCAATCAGGTTGAATTTATCTACCTTAGAGTACCTGAGTCCAAACTCTTCAGTTCCTTTCAAGTATTTCATAACTCTTTTTGCAGCAGACCAATGTACTTCACAAGGCTTTTGCATGAACATAGAAATAATGCCAACAACAAATGAAATATCTGGTCTATTAGTAGTAAGATAGATAAGACTTCCCACAAACTGTCTATACTTGGTTGCATTCTCAAATTCATTCTTTTTTTTTATGTGAGTTTCAAATTCTATTCCATTGGAGTAGAAATGATATTGCACTCACCCATGTCAAACTTGTTCAACAGTTCTTCAAAGTACTTCTTCTGGGAGATGAATATGTACCTTGGTTTTTGAATCACCTTAATGCCCAAATAGTAGTGAAGATATCCCAAATATTTCATGTCTCGAAGTCTTTCTTCAACGCTTTCTTTATGGATGCAATGCAACTTTCATTGTTCCCTGTTATCAACAAATCATCTACATATACTACAAGATATACATCAATTTTTCCAAATTTCTTGACAAAAAAGTTACATTGTCAAGATTGAAATGCTTGAAATTCAATTTCAAAAGATGCCTAGTTAACTTTTCATACCATGCTCTTCATGCTTGTTTTTTTCCATATACGGATTTGATGAGCTTGCATACCTTATGTTCTTGTCCCTTCATAAAAAATCCTTCTGGTTGAGACATGAACACATTCTCTTTCAAGTCTCCATTCAAGAAAGTCACCACTATGTCATTGAGAATATGTCATTGAGTACATGTAGTGGTTGGGTTCCAAATGGAGGATCCACCAACTTCCATGTCTCATTCTTGATGAGAGCATCATATTCCTTCCGCGTGGTTTTTTCCATTCACCATGAGAAGTGGCTTCTTCAAAATAAGTTGGTTCAAGGATAGTAGATAAATTCAACTCACACTCATATGAAACATCCATGTCATATACATCACTTGAGTTTGAATTATCTACATTACCTCCATCTTGTCTTGAGAACATTTTGGTTCTTTTCTTTCCGATCTCATCAGGGTGAACACTTTCAAGTGTTTTTGTGAGCCATTTTGGTGGAATTTTTCTGAAATGGTTCTGGTTGCTCCAGTAATTGATATGGTGTTGAGTTCTCATCAAGACTCAACTTCTCAATCTTGTTGATCACATCATCCAAATGAAATTCAAGGTCTAATGAAGTGGCATGAACTTCTTCATGTGTGGAAGATGGTTCTTCAAAAGGAGATTTCTGAAATTGACCCAAGATAGGGATTCCCCCTTCAAGATGTGGAATCTCATAATCAAATTCATGATATATCTTTACATGAGTGAATTTGTCCCAATGATCAAGCCATGTCTCAATAGTTTTGTCTTTCTTGGAGGATTCAAGAAAGATTACATATCTGGAAAGGGTGAATTTATTGTTTGTCTCATTGTAAAAACAATATTCCTTGGTGGTATTTGAGTACCCCGAGAAGATGCACTTTTGACTCCTTGAATCAAGCTTGCTTATTTTCCCTTTACGAATCCAGACATAACAGGTGGAACCAAAGACATTGAGATGGCTCACCGAAGGAATGTGGCCATACCACATTTCATATGGAGTCTTATTTTTAAGAGCATGAGATGGACACATGTTTTTGACATAAACTGTGCATATAACCACATCATCCAAAAACATCGATTTAACATTTTTGAAAAACATCATGGAACAAACCATATTTAGGAGTGTCCTATTCATTCGTTCAACGACTTCGTTCTGTTGGGGATTGGATGGAACTGTGGTTTGATGTTTGATCCCATGTTGGTGAATGTAGATTTCAAATTCATTAGATATATATTCTCTTCCATTATCAGTGCGAAGCGAGCCAATACAAGATTGGGCTTCATTTTGAATCCATAGATGAAAAAATTTTAAAGTTTCAAAAGCTTGTGATTTATCTTTCAACAAGTACACCCAACACATCGTGGTTTAATCATCAATAAAAGTGATGATATATCTATTTCCATTTGCAAAAGGAACATGCATAGGGTGACACAAATCAAAATGAATTAGTTTAATTTTTCTACATGCATTGGAAGTAGAATCATGAAAATGTTGTTTGTTGTGTTTTCCAAGGATACAAGCATCACATTGCTTCAATTTCTTAGAAATAGTAGGTAAACCAGAAACACCATTATTTCTCAACAAATGGAAACTGTCATAATTAATATGGCCAAATCTAGCATGCCATAAAAGTCTAGGTGGAATTATACCCAAGTCATGATGAGAGAGGTATGAACCATTTTTTTGTATGGGCAATTGTCCCTTTCAGGTTCAACATTTTTCCATCTTCCCNTGACATTATACCCAAGTCATGATGAGAGAGGTATGCACCATTTTTTGTATGGGCAGTTGTCCCTTTCAACTTCAACAATTTTCCATCTTCCATTATGTTCATGACAACCACGTTGTCATAATCCTTCCTTATTTCAACTTTGCCACCGAACATATGAACAAAGTGGCCTTGCTATCTAATGTGCACAAGGGACAACAAGTTTCTTTCCATCTCAGGAAAATAGAATACATTGTGTAGAAGAAAATCCAGGAGTCCAGGCAGCTTAAGCCTGATGGTGCCCATTCCCTAAGGTTTGAGATTTGTTCCATCTGCAAAGTACACTACGCCATCTACATTGTCATCGAAGTCTTCGAAGAAATCTCTTCGAAATGTCATGTGAGAGGTTGCACCCATGTTGAGAAGCCATGCATCTCCCCAAGAAGAAAACAAAGTGTTAAGTGATTATTCAATTACTCCTATATTGTAATGGGAAACTATGTAATGAGTATGTATTTTACCTTCCACTGGTTCTAAATTTTTACATCTTCCTTCTTTCAAATTTTGTCTATCTTCTTTGATCTTCTCCCATGGAAATCTCCAGTCAATAGCTTCATGTGAGCCATTCATTTTGCAATGGGTACAATGAAGATCATATTTTTCGCAGGGATTATGCCAACACCCCTTGCCTTTGAAATTCTTCTTTCCACGTCCCATGTTTGAAAACAAAACTCTCTTGATATCGATCTTCACAACATCAAATCACTAAAAGGATCTCTCTGCAAGCAACTTCCCAATCAACTCTGAGACTTTCTAGGTCTTGGAACAAAAGGAAAAACTCATGAACATTCTCAGAGGCTCAGCTAATGAAGGAAACCATTCAACCTTGAGGAATGAGTAACCCAAAGAATTTGTTTGTTGAACCGCACACAACCCAAAATATATGCTGAGGATATTGTCTTGATAGATCGATCACTATACTTGTTGCGTGGAGAAAAAATAACGTAAATATTTTAAACATTAGACATTGTACCACAAGTTTCACACTTGGTATTCATCCACACATACAACTTAGGCATACAAGGTACTCTTCATTCACACATACAACTCAAGCACTATACATGAAAAATAGGAACTCTAGAAATCATTGTGTGGATCCACAGAGGTTGGTCTATGGATGAACTTGCGGGCACTAGCATGCTGCATGGACACTACTTGTGGATCAAAAGGCCTTTCTATAGGCCATGGTTGGGGATAGAGAGAGAAAAAACAAACCCTTGATTTCCTTTGTTTGTCAATATCAAGGTAGTCACACTCCTAGACACAAATAATAGTGTGCAATACATAAATGTCAAAATAACCTTTTCTCCCAAGCTGCCAAATGGGTGACTTCGGTGAGAGCTCGCACAAATATAAATAAAATATTCATCGGTTTTTCATGTTCTCAAGTGCAATTTGTGATGATATAGGAAGGAAACAAGTGTGACATGATGATTTTAGGGTTCTCAAAAAATTGCAGAGAAAAAGGAATGGATATTAGGGTTTGCGGATGAGCGGTCGATTCGACAAGGGCATGGTGGAGAGTCGATGGAGGTAGTCAATGTTTGATCCGTGTATGTAATGGATACAAATGTTGCAGTGTAACTTGTGCAATGCACGAATTAGTTGTAGGAGGTCGACAGATATTCTAGGGAAACCTAACACCAGGGAAACCAAAGAGAATAAGGTTTACTCATGCCATGGAAACCTAACACCAAGGAAACCATAGAGAATAAGCTTTACTCAGGTCAAGGAAACCTAACAAACGAAGATTTCGTCAGAGAATATGGTAGAGAGAATTGATCACAGAATCAGACGACAAAGGAATAAATGGTAGAGATGGGCGAGGACATTTTCTGCACATGAGGAGAAACACTCATGGAGTTAACTGCACTGGCTCTGATGCCATTGTCAGGCCAAGAGTTGGAAAAAATCGTATTTCCACGGAGGATGGTTATTGCATTAGCTTGTAGCTCAATAAATACATGAAAATGTGAGTGTTGGTATTCTCCACCGGGTGACCCTTCCTATCACCTACAACTATTCATATTTACAATTTATGTTACAAGTAACGCAATCCCATAAATTACATGTCCAACAATAAAGACTAACCACAAAGTCAAAAATTGAATTTGACGATAGTCATATAATGCCATGAATCTACAATCCATTTAATCTTAGATATTGATTGATGGAAATATCTGTGGATGAGAGTTTGATTATAGTTGCAAATAATTATGTAACATGCTATGTTTGGGGTTTATTGCATGGAACATGAACAATAACGTAGGGATGGAATTCTTGAAAAAATGAACTAGAAAATAATTTACATTTACATTGAAGAAAGCCAATTCAAGCAATGCAACAATCAAATTGGAGATTATGCTTCTCATTTTTCCCTAATCCGCTGTTGGCGAGTGCCCTTGACCTATGTGTCCACTATCTGGTCAGTGGATTATTGTTCCATGCAGTCAGGATTGAGCTCGGTTGGTGTCATTTGTTTGACGATCTTAGAGGTGTCCAATAATGGTGGAAAATATGGTTGAAGGAGGTCTACATTGAATACTGGATGCAGACCAAGGAAGGATGGAGTGTTGAGCTCAAAAGGATTTCTACCCATAGCCTTGGTGGTAGTGTAAGGCCCATAATGAAGTGGGTGAATCTTCTGATGGGGCCCGGTGAGATGCTCCTTCTGCAAATGTAACCAGACTTTGTCGCCAACCTAAAACTGGTGTGGTACCCTATGTTGATCATGGCGCTGCTTGTACTTAGAATTGGATTTCTGCAAAATTTCCTCAACCTGTTGGCGGATGTGATGAATCCACTCAATAAATCTGGTGGCTTTGTCAATCATAGACTAATCAGGGGAAGATTATGTCTATGTGGTGGAAAGAGGAAGTGCAACATCAATGGGTCCCAAGGGTTGGAATCCCAGACCCACCCAAAATGGGCTATGGTCGGTGGAACTATGGAGAGCCTTGTTGTAACTGTGTTGGACATATGGGAGACTCTTGTCCCATGTATGTGGATGCTTAGAATTTTACATGCACAGGATGTGTACAATCATCTGATTGACGACCTCTGTTTAGCCATCGGTTTGGGGGTGGAAAGCAATGGATTGTGTGAGCTTGGTGTCCAACAGAGACAAAAGACTTAACAAAAAGGTGTTTTGGAACCTAATGTCTTGGTCGGAGATGATGGTTTATGGTATCCCAAAGTGGAACCAAACTCATTCGAAGAAGAGATTGGCAGTATCTGTTTTTGTGACAATCTTCTTACCAGCTGTGAGGATGGACATCTTAGAAAACCATTCAACGACCACAAACACACAGTCATTTCCTTGCTTGGTGGATGACAAGCCAGACATGTAATCCATTGAGATGGTTTCCCAAGGCTTCTTTGTATTAGGAAGAGGGGTGTATAAGCCTTGATTCTTGATGGATGGCTTGTAAATGACACATGCAGTGCAATATTTGATATACTTGCTGATGTCCTGACGAAGTTTTGGCCAATAAAAATGTTTTTGAAGAAAGAACACAGTTTTCTCTACGCCAAAATGTCCCACCACCTGACTGTAGTGGGCTTCCCAAATAATCTTTGCACTCTCGCTTGTAGGAAAACAGAGATGGCCTAGGTGGCATAAGAGTCTGTCCTGAATGTGAAAATCAGTGATAGTTGCGCCTGTACCCAAGAGATGATATGTGGTGGTGAAGTCTGGATATTACTAATAAAGTTGGGGCCACTCATATGATTCATGTCCACAGGAATGGAGCATAGTGGTGAGTGCAGCCATAGGAGGTTGAATGAGGTAGTCAATGACACGATTGGAGATACCTGTCTTATACTTGATGTTGAGATGGAAATGTTGTAGGTAGGTGGACCACTTCTGATGGCGTTCATTCTACAATTTCCCCTGTGTCTAAATGAACTACAGAGGCTTGTAATCAGTGTGTATGATCATCTCTTTCTCCAGAATGTAATTTTTCCAATGATGACAGGCTTGTACATTGGAATACATTTCCTTGTCATAGGTAGGGTATTTCCGGACATTATCAGAGAGTGTCTCACTATGGTATGCCACCGGATGTCTGCGTTGAGTGAGAAATGCACCCACAACATAGTCAGATGCATTAGTCTCAATATCGAATGGTTGCTGCAGATCGAGCAAGGAGAGTATTGGAGTTGAGCACAAGTGATGATTTGGATCATTGAAGTCTCATTGTTTCTCCTTCCCCACACAAACTTGTCCCTAACACCATCCTTGGTCGCCTGGCTGAGGGCCCATGCAATATGGGAGAATCCCAACATGAACCATTGGTAAAAGTTGGCTAGTCCCAAAAAGATTCGAAGATCGTTCAGTGTGGTTAGGGCTAGCCAGTCACAAATGACTTGGATCTTAGTTGGATCAACATGTACCCCATGCTAATCAACAGTGTAGCCCAGGTATTGGACCTTATTCATGCCAAAAGAACATTTTTCCAAGTTGGCATAAATCTTGTGTTGTTGTGAAGTGCTCAAAACCTGTTGAATATGCCACATGTGCTCCTCCCACATTCTATTGAAGATGAGGATATCATCCAAATATACTACCACAAAGGAGTTGGTGAAGGGTCTCAATACATCATCCATCAACCTCATGAAAGTGGATGGTGCATTTGTTAAGCCAAAGGCCATGACTAGCCATTCGTAGAGACCTTCTTTAGACTTGAAGGTTGTCTTCCATACATCAGTTGGTTCGATGGGAACCTGATGGTATTTAGACTTTAGGTCAATCTTGCTGAAGAAATTTTCCCCCTTGAGTTGGTCAAGAAGGTCATCAATCCTGGGAATGGGGTAGCGGTTCCTGACTGTGATTTCGTTTAAGGCTCTGTAATCAATGCAGAGTCACCAAGTCTTGTCCTTCTTCTGCACTAGTACAATCTGTTAGCACTAGGAATCACCCTCGAATAGTAATGAGGATAAGCCCAGTACCCATTAGTTTATACAGTAAATGTAAATGATTTTTAAGGGAGTCAAATGGATAAGACTTGAGATAATAACGTTCTAACTCGGAAAATCTAGGTTGGCATGCATAAGCAATTGAGGTCTTGTATCAACTTCATTTAGTAATTTGGAGTAAATGTGAATAGGAGGAATACTTCAGTGAGAAAGTGTAGATGTATGTTGTGGGCATCAAGTCTTCCAGCAGCCTAAGGAGGAAAAAACTCAAACACAAGATCCTCTTGAATTCAAACTTTCAAGGAAACTTAAAGACATTATAAAAACACTATAATCAAACATTCATCATAATATAGTTACAACAATCCATGTGAATCAGTCAATCATGAACTCTCTCATTATCAGAGGTAAATAAGATGGAAGAAGAAAGCTGACTTAGATTAATCAAGAAGTCTCAAATAAAGTTACATAATCAGAGAACCAGTGTTCTTCATCAAAATATTACAGTAAGGGAGACTAGCTCAACCATCGACCCTTGCAAAATATCAAAACTGCCTATATATAAAAATAATTGTTGCAACCATAAGGAGTGTGATCGGATTGTTTCATTCAAAGTTTTCAGTCGGCGTCTACTCTGTCAGACTGTGCAAACAATATTTTGTTTTCAAACGCGAGCTCTTTCGTCTGGACCTTCTCTGTCAGACTGTGCATGCAGCTCTCTGTCAGAGGTGAGCTCAAATCTACCAATCCTTTCTGGCTTTCCATTTATGTGTTGAGACAAAGTCTCAACCACTGGTCTCATTCTCAATAACTGCCTTCATCGGGATCAGGATGAGGCCTGACACCCATGAATGTTCTTAGACGGTGCCAACGACTTCTGTGAGTCAATTTTGATGCCTTGAGGTTATGCAGATCTTCTTATGTGACCAATATAGGTGCAACAGGTGGCGAGCTGATAACGTATGCACAGAGGTGACGCAGAGTGAAATTTTTTATGTAAACTTACATGGCACGAAGAGTAAGTGACGGTCACATGGAAGCAAGCGGAGGATGCTGGAGATTTTCATACCCCAAACATTTCATTTTTCTTGAGGAAATCATGGGAAGAATGCCACATGATTTATACCATAATGCTCCTAAGGGTAAACTTCAATTATGTTTGATTCCTATGAAATAGGTTGCAAATTCTGGTGTTAACATTTGGCTCCATCGGGGATGTTAACATTTGGCTCCACAGGGGATGGCATGATCCCTATGAGCTGCTAAGAACAAGTAGTTCTAGTGCCTTAGTTGTTGGGATATGGAGTCATGCTCTGAAACATCATACTGAAGAAAATAGGTCGACACGTACACTATTCTAAAAATGAAATCAAACACACCTACTCCTGAGGGAGCTTATTTATGTACAAAACCTAAGTTAACTGACTTTTACAAAATGCTAGGTGAAAGAAATCTACCACCATAGCCATTCAAATGGTTTGATAACTGAATCCTTCACTTCACTGTAAATGATCCATAAAAGACAAGGAAAGCATGACAACTGACTAATTCCATTCTTATGATAGCCCATATTACCTTCAAATGTTGATAAAAATATCAAGCCTACATGCTCCAAAGCATTTGAAAAGTGTAACTTTATGTACTCATCGACAGGGTCATGAAACTGAAGGAAACACATGATTAACTTATGAAAGGTTACTTTCACTATTTCAAAGTTGTTGCCAGCTGGCTTGATGTCCTTTATAGGCACACTTGATTGAATGACAGCCACATGCATCTATGGGTCAAAAAGCTGCTTGTTCTGAACTATAGGTACAAGTGGAAGAAGGTTGGACGTCGGAGGCTGTCGATCCACTAATGACTATTGATTTAATTATGGCTATGTATAAACGATCTCTTCATGTGCCTCAACTAAGGGTTGCTCCTGGTCAAACTCTCGGGTTGTGTCTTCTGTGATAAGGCCAACTTTTGCATCATCCTTATTGTCTTCATAGTGATCAAATATAATATAAGATTGTTGCTCATCATCACTATAATATCCATCAAAAATGGGTTTCCTTTCATGTCTATGATCAACCTTTAAAATAGTAATTTCATCAAGAATATAACTGTTAAAAATATCCATTTTAGGAACAATAGTAACTGCTGCTCCTAGTTGTTCATACACATGATTTTCATCAAGACAAGGGATCTCATGGATACCTGCATCGAAGACAAAATTATCCACAGTCTTTTCTTCATAGGGACAACACATAAAAATTGCCTTACATTTAGATTTGAGATGATACTGACTTTGAATCCTGCCACAAGCTCAGAGGTTCTCCTCTACTTCCTCAACATCCATGAATAACTATGATAAAGATGTATATTTCCTTTCTCCCAGGATAAGGGCAAGCTCTGAATGTTGAGCCATGACATAGTACACCATGACAGAAGTCTATGTGGGTCTGATATCTATAGGCATACTATGATAAACACTGTAAAACCTCCTGTTGAAGACAGCCAAGGCTTCCTCTTCCCCTCTCCTTAAGGCATTAAAATCATCCTAGTACTGATCAAGGGACTTGTTATCACCCCACCACTTTAAAAAATCATTGTATATCTCAACCCAAGAACCAATGGAGTCATCTCCCAAACCCTTAAACCATACAACAACATCTCCTAACAAGGATTTGGAAAACAACCTCATGGTAACATCCTCATGAACTATCTAAAAATGATCAATAAAATTCTTGAAAGCCTCCACATGCCTCTCAGCTGTAACATGATCCTCTCTAGAAAAATGAGGAAATTACTTAAAGAAATCAAGAGGATAAGGATGAACATGATATGGAAGATTTAAAGGTTTAAACAACTTGTCTCTATTTTTAGTTTGAAAACTAGTGGGCTGAATATGAGGATTAACAAAATGATGTCAAGGCTCAACATTAACAACAGGATGTGATGAGATTTGAGGAGGGTGTGGATCAGTTTCAACCTCCCCAGGGCTACAAGGGTGATTGAGTTCAGGAGGGGTTTCAATATGAAGCTCATCTTTATGAGTAGGCTGAGCTGAGGATATAATATCAGCATCTACAATATAGGTAGAAAGAAGGTCTACTTCTTCCAAGGATGGATATATAAGGAAGGCTCGTGATCAACCGAATAAACAAAGAAAAATATGATCCTCTTTATATGTGAAGGGAAACAAAATGAGCCGATAAAGAACAACAGAAGTTCACGAAGAAAGCTCATAAGATGATACCTAGTCATTCCCTCATCTTTCTGTCAATAGGATCCTCGCTAGTGGAGTTTCTGATGTGGATTCGCCAGGTAGATTATTAGAGTCAATTTTTGTATCCATCTCTTGTCTACCATCCAGAGTTGGATCTATGTCATTCTTTCCAGGGAGCTCTTCAATCTGCTCAAATCCGTCCCCGGCAACGTCGCCATTTATGTTAGCACTAGGAATCAATCTCATACTGTAATGAGGATAATCCCAGTACCCATCATTTTATACAGTAAATGTAAATGAGTTTTAAGGGGGTCAAATGGATAAGACTCGAGATATTAACGTTCTAACTTAGAAAATCTGGGTTGGCATGCACAAGCAATTGAGGTCTTGTATCAACTTCAGTCAGTAAGTTGGAGTAAAGGTGAATAGGAGGAAGACTTTGGTGAGAAAGTGTAGAGGTCTTCTATGGACATCAGGTCTTCCAGTAGCCTAAGGAGGAAAAAACTCAAACACAAGATCCTCTTGAATTCAAATTTTCAAGGAAACTGAAAGACATTATAACAACATTATAATAAAAAATTCATAGTAATTCAGTTACAACAATCCATGTGAATAGTCAATTATGAAATCTCTCAGTATCAGAGGCAAATAAGATGGAAGAAGAAAGCTAACTTAGATTAATCAAGAAGTCTCAAATCAAGTTACATAACCAGAGAACCGGTGCTCTTCATCAAAATATTACAATAAGGGAGACTAGCTCAACCATCGACCCTTACAAAATATCAGAACTGCCTATATATAAGAAGAACTGTTGCAACCATCAGGAGTGTGATCGGATTGTTGCATTCAAAGTTTTCAGTCGGTGTATGCTCTGTCAGACTGTGCAGACAATCTTCTGTTTTCAGACGTGAGCTCTTCCATCTGGACCTTCTCTGTCAGACTGCGCATGCATCTCTCTATCAAACGCGAGCTCAAATCTGCCAATCCTTTCTGGCTTTCCATTTATGTGCTGAAACGAGGTCTCAACCACCGCTCTCATTCTTAGTAACTGCCTTCATCGGGATCAGGATGAGGCATGACACCCATGAATGTTCTTAGACGGTTCCAAGGACTTCTACGAGTCAATTTTGATGCCTTGAGGTTATGCAGATCTTCTTCTGTGACCAATATAGGCGCAATAGGTGGCGGGCCAATATTGTATGCGCAGGGGTGACATGGAGTGAAATGCTTGGTGCAAACTTGCATGGCACGACGAGTGAGTGACGATCACGTGGAAGGAAGCAAAGGATGCTGGAGATTTTCAAACCCCAAACATTTCATTTTTCCTGTGGAAATCATGGGCAGAATGCCGCATGATTTATACAAATGCTCCTAAGGGTAAACCTCAATTATGCTTGATTCCTATGAAATAGGTTGCAAATTTTGGTGTTAACATTTGGCTCCACAGGGGATGGAATAATCCCTATGATCTGCCAACAAAAAATAGTTCCAGTGCCTTAGTTATTGGGCTATGGAGTCATGCTCTGAAACATCATACTAAAGAAAACAGGTCGATACGTACACTATTCTAAAAATGAAAGCAAACACACATGCTCCTGAGGGAGCTTATTTATGGACAAAACCTAAGTTAACTGAATTTTACAAAATGCTAGGTGAAAGCAAACTTCCACCATAGCCATTCAAACTGTTTGATAACTGAATCCTTCACTTCACTGCAAATGATCCATAAAATACAAGGAAAGCATGACAACTGACTAATTTCATTCTTATGATCACCCATATTACCTTTAAATGTTGATAAAAATATCAAGCCTGCATGCTCCAAAGCATTTGAAAAGTGCAACTTTATGTACTCATCGACAGGGTCATGAAACTGAAGGCAACACATGATTAACTTATGAAAGGTTACCTTCACTGTTTCAAAGTTACTAGCAGTTGGCTTGATGTCCTCTACAAGCACACTTGATTGAATGACAACCACAAGCATCTGTGGGTCAAAAATCATCTTGTTGTGAACTATAGGTACAAGTGGAAGAAGGTTGGACGTAGTCGGCTACTGATCCACTAATGACTGTTGATTTACTTCTGGCTGTGCATAAACTATCTCTTCACGTGCCTCAACTAAGGGTTGCTCCTAGTCAAACTATAGGGTTGTGTCTTATGTGACAAGGCCAACTTCTGCATCATCCTTACTGTCTTCATAGTGATCAAATGTAAGATAATCTTGTTCCTCATCATCACTAGAATATCCATAAAAAATGGGTTTCCTTTCATGTCTATGATCAACCTTTAAAACAGTAATTTCATCAAGAATATAACTCTTAAAAATATCCATTTTAGGAATAGTAGTAACTATTGCTTTTATCTATTCATACACATGATTTTCATCAAGACAAGGTTGATCATGGATACTTTCATCGAAGGAAAAATTATCCATAGTCTTTTCTTCATAGGGACAACAGGTAAAAATTGCCTTACGTTCAGAGTTGAGATGACACTGACTTTGAATCATGCCACAAGCTCGGAGGTTCTCCTCTACTTCCTCAATATCCATGAATAACTGTGATAAAGATGTAGATTTCCTTTCTCTCAGGAGAAGGACAAGCTCTGAATGTTGAGCCATGACATAGTACACCATGGCAACAATCTCTGTGGGTCTGATCTCTACATGCATACTATAATAAACACTGTAAAACCTCTTGTTGAAGACAGTCAGGGCTTCCTCTTCCCCTCTCCTCAAGGCATTAAAATCATCCCAGTACTGATCAAGGGACTTGTTCTCAACCCACCACTTTAAATAATCATTTTATAGCTCAACCCAATAACCAATTGAGTCATCTCCCAAACCCTTAAACCATACAACAACATCTCCTAACAAGGATTTGGAAAACAACCTCATGGTAACATCCTCATGAACTATCTCAAACTGATCAATAAAATTATCGAAAGCCTCCACATGCCTCTCAGCTATAACATGATCCTCTCTAGAAAAATGAGGAAAGTACATAAAGAAATCAAGAAGATAAGGATGAAGATGATATGGAAGCTTTAAAGGTTTAAACAACTTGTCTCTGATTCTAGTTTGAAAACTAGTGGGTTGAATATGAGACTTAACACACTGATGTAAAAGCTCAATAGTAACAACAATATGTGATGAGATTTGAGGAGGTTGTGGAGCAGTTTCAACCTTTCTAAGGATGCAAGGGTGATTGAGTTCAGGAGGGGTTTCAATATGAAGCTCATCTTTATGAGTAGGCTGAGCTGAGGATATAATATCAGCATCTACAACACAGGCAAAAAGAAGATCTACTTCTCCCAAGAATGGATATATAAAGGAAGGTTGGTGATCAACCGAATAAACAAAGAAAAATATGATCATCTTTATATGTGAAGGGAAAAACAAAAATGAGATGATAAAGAACAACAGAAGTTCACAAAGAAAGCTCATAAGATGATACCTAGTCATTCCCTTCATCTTTCTATCAATAGGATCCTCGCTAGTGGAGTCTCTGATGTGGAGTCGCCAAGTAGATGATTACAGTCAATTTATGTATCCCTCTCTTTTCTACCATCAAGAGTTGGATCTATGTCATTCTTCCCAGGAAGCTCTTCAATCTTCTCAAATCTGTCCCCGACAATGATGCCATTTATGTTAGCACTAGGAATCACCCTCAAACTGTAATGAGGATAAGCCTAGTACCCATCAGTTTATACACTAAATGTAAATGAGTTTTAACGTGGTCAAATGGATAAGACTCGAGATAATAACGTTCTAACTCAGAAAATCTAGGCTAGCAAGCACAAGAAATTGAGGTCTTGTATCAACTTCAGTCAGTAAGTTGGAGTAAAGGTGAATAGGAGGAAGACTTTGGTGAGAAATTGTAGAGGTCTGCTATGGACATCAGGTCTTCCAGCAGCCTAAGGAGGGAAAAAATCAAACATAAGATCCTCTTGAATTCAAATTTTCAAGGAAAATGAAAGACATTATAACAACACTATAATCAAACATTCATCATAATACAGTTACAACAATCCATGTGAATCAGTCAATCATGAACTCTCTCAGTATCAGAGGCAAATAAGATGGAAGAAGAAAGATGAAATAGATTAATCAAGAAGTCTCAAATCAATTTACATAACCAGAGAATCAATATTCTTCATGAAAATATTACAATAAGGAAGCCTAGCTCAACCATCGACCCTTACAAAATATCAAAACTGCCTATATATAAGCAGAAATGCTACAACCATCAGGAGTGTGATCGGATTGTTGCATTCAAAGTTTTTAGTCGGCGTCTGCTCTGTCAGACTGTGTAGACAACATTTTGTTGTTAGATGCGAGCTCTTCCATCTGGACCTTCTCTATCAGACTGCACATGCAGCTCTTTGTCAAACGTGAGCTCAAATCTCCCAATCCTTCCACAATCCCATCCACTTGATTCTGTTGCAAAGAGAGGCATTGTGTAGAGGCCACAGATGTGGCAATGACCTTCTTCTTATTGTGAGAACGGATCATAGAGAAGACAAACTTCTAGGTCTGTGAAATGACCTTACTTCATTGCTTGGCAGAGATAAAAGAAATAACAGTGGTCGATGCTACCTCTCGGATCCTATACAATTTTCTACCCAAAGTAATAATAACGTTGAGGGGTATAGACTCATACACAACATGACGCTTCCACAAATATGGTTTTCCTAAAAGAACATCACAAACTTCAAGGGGAGCAATATCACACAATACCTCATCTTTGAAAGGCTTGATGTCATAGGGCAAGCGACACTGTTGGCTGACACAAAGATCTCTTCCTTGGTGAATCCAGCCGACAATGTAGGGTTGCAGGTGTGGTTTTGTTGGCAGTTCTAGCCGCTTGATGACCTCTGTTGAAATTAGGTTCTTCTGACTACCGTTGTCGACAATGAAATGAATCGGAGCCCCCTTGACCCACATCTGCGAGTGAAAGAGGCGTTCCCCTTCCTCTTGTTCTCCTGGTTCACTTGTCGGACTTTGGTGGTAGCGATAGTGGCACTGGGTTCAACATCGATAATATGCTTCCCTCCTTCAGGATTTGACTCGGAATCAGAATCAATGTTTGAATTGAAAGCCTTCATCTCGGCCACAAGGAACTTCTTGGAGCGACATTCTTCAGTGTTGTGCCAAGGACTTTTATGGTACTCACCCCATTTCTCTGTGTCCTTCTTCATCTTCTCATTGCCCTTCTTTTGTTGTGGCTTGGATTGGTTTTCCTAAAGTCAGCATCTCGAATTGGTCGCTTGCTACGTGGGTTGGGGCTGCATTTTCCCTACTTCAGCTGTGAGGGGTTTGCAGATCCAAACTCTCGTTGTTTCTGCTTAAATTTCTACTCGATCTTGACATCGTATCTATAAGTCGTGCCCAATGAGGTGATGTTCAGGAACTCCATTTCTGTTTGAATGTATCTATGCAAACAAACATGGTATTTGAGCACCAGATGACACTCAGAGTCCTTGATGCCCAATTTGGTGTGTAGGGTATGGAAAATATTGGTGAAATCTGGTACTCTCTAGTCCCTTTCTTGACGTAGGGTGGTCCATCTGGTGTATTGGTCCTCGTAGCTTCCAACCGAGCAGTACTATTCTTTAATGGCATCTCAGAAGGAATCCCATGTAGGGGCCACCATAAACATTGTAGATTCATCCATGACCCTTTGGTCAGAGTAAGTATCCCACCAGTCTTTAACATGGGGAAAGACCTTGAGGAGTGCAAAAGTGATCTTTTCCCTATCAGAAAAATTGTGGACCGAAAAATATCCTTCGAGCAGATTCAACCATTTTTCTACAACATCTGCATCTATCAGTCCTTCAAATAATGGAATATCAACATTTACCTATACCTTGAAGGGGGTTGCATGGCCACTTGATGAAGATGTTTCTCTTGTGGGCAGTCGTCGAAGGATCTACACGAAGTTGTCCATCATTTTGTTCCTTTGTCATCTGAGGGCTTACTCGAGCAACATTTTAACAGGATCTCCTACTCCATCATATTTATTTTCATCCCCCATGGGTTGTTTTCGGGCTCGGTGCTACCTATATTTTAATGGCTCGATTGGTTTGAGTCCCAACTTCTTGTACCCAGATCTTGTCAAGGACATGCACAAAGAAAAATAAATGAAGAGAAGACCGCTCTGATACCACTAATCCAAATTTAGGAGTGGAACAAATTGATTAACAGAATGAATACAATAAACACAGAGATATGAAGAATAACACAAATATCCAGTGAACAATATATTCTATTAAATAATGAAATAGGTTGACTGTAAAACTGCAGAACTTAAACACTTGCTCGAATGGTGGTAGCTATATCTGAGAAGAGATGTGACTGCTACGCGCATTCGTCTGAGTAGAATGAATTACAATGAGGATCCAGAGGCCTTTTTTATATTACTCATAAATTACAAAACCATAGACATCCAAAAACCTAACCCTAGAAGGTGAAACACCAAAAGTCATGTGGGCCTTATAGGTAAGTTGGTGTAATTTGGTACCTCAACTTCCCATGGTCGTAACTTTTTCATACGACCTTCGTTTTAGGCGTGTGATAGCCCATTGGAAAGTTCTTTCAGAAAGATACACATTCTGCTATCAAACTCTCACTCCATCTACATTTTGGCTGTGGTGATCCAAAAAAACAACATTTAGGGCCCCAAAATAGCCCTGGAAGTACAACAAGATGTGCTGACATGAACACATACGAAATAAGCCAGTTGGATTAGGCGAGAGGACACCCGTATCCACCTGGAGGATACGTGGGGCTTCAGACAGCCCCGGAAGTGTAGAACCCACAATTACAAAGCAGTACAGAAGAACGGGCAAACAAAAAACAAACACGAGGAGCTAGTTGGAATAGATGGGTGGCCACCAATATCCACCTAGATCAATTTATGATTCAACATAGTTTATTCAATGCAATTTATTATTAACAAAAAAATTTGATATACAATTTCTTAAACATTATAATGCTTAATATTTTTATAATGCAATGCATTGTCTAAAATCATAAATGACATGATAAGAAATATAAATTTGATTGTAAAAGAGTAAGTTTATGTTTAAAAATACCTCAACAATCATGTTATAAATAATATGATATCAAATATAAATTATGATGTTATAAATAATGTGATATCAAATATAAATTCTATTGTAAATTCACAAGCTTGTATTATTAACATGGCAATATCAAAATTGAAGACCAATTTTGTTCACTGATTATAGACACAATCTTCTTCTTAAAAATTCTAATAGAGACGGAATTCTAGGAGCAACTATTTAGTGCTTAATGTATGTATACAAATTCTAAAAAAACAAAATTTCTTATATAATTGTGTATCTAAATGTTGTTTATTTTCATTATATATTAATATATTGAAATGTTGTTTATTTTCATTATATGTCGATATTTTATTGACAATAGTTTGTCTCAACTCTATAATTAATTCTCCATGATTAAGGTCATATGAATGTTAAAAGAATACTGATGAAATGGAAAAACATTAAGCACCATGTAGTGAGTTAATGCCTGGCTTACTCCTTGGTGCATTCTATATGTTGGATAGTGAATAATGTGCATCGAACGAATATGATGCACCAAATAGTTAACCATTGATTGACTGACTGCATGGTGCTTAATGTTAGCCGATGAAATGGTATTATATCTTAATTCAATATGTGTTGAAGCTTGTGACAGCCCACACTATTGAATACATAAATTACCTATATTGGACCATCATACAATTTGTCATCTATCTTGGTACTTTCTAGGGGGAAACATTAGAGGAATCAACTTGCACGGCCATTTTAGGGGCAGGTCCCAGTTTGGAAAATTGGGGTCCAGAAACTTTCAGATCCATTTTGAGGCATTAAATGACACTTTTTCATGTTACATTGTCCACGACTCATGCACACACCCTTGATGGTGTTCTACACTTTTGAGACCTTTCCAACGATGTGTATGCAAAAGTTATGCCTCCCACAAATTGACTTACCTTGTTGACCACCATGATACTAGAGGATGACATGTGTTCCCCCATTACTCACACATATAGGGCTAGCCATGTGTGGACTTTCAAGAAGATACTAGAAGGTCCAAACATGATCACTAATTGAAGGTTGAGGAAGTCAAAACCCTAATCGTAGATGACTATCGAGCTATGTTAAATATCGGACCACAAAGGGAAGACAATGTCAAAGACAACTCCATAGTGAGCACCTCTTTCCTTGTACTTGAAAAATAGATAGCAGAGCATAGGCCTCACCTTCTTGCTAGGTTTTCTCTCGTATTGGGTTTTTCGGGATACATCTTGTGTTTAATTGTGTGGAAGGTATGTATAATTTTGCTCATTTCTTTCATTTTTGTAATTCAATTATTTCATAAATTCAAGCAAAGCTAGTAACTAACTAATCTAGGTTCTAAGGAAACATATTGCAAAAATCTAAGATTTTAGAATAGTTATGTCAAAGACGTATACCTATTGAAAAATAACAGAATTAATGACCTTTTAATTACAAATGTGATTTATATGGACAAGATTTGATATTTTATGAATATTCTTCATCATCACAATAAATGAAAGGCCGTGATTTCAACCATTAACTTCCTTGCATAACAAAACATGGGTTTTTAATATATGTTCGTGGGGTGCATGTCTAGAATTTGATTTAATGCTTCATTTTTATGTTCTTTTTCTTTAAATCATATGTATCAACTATTCGATCTCTTGCCATAGAAAAACATATGCAAAGATTCGATCTATGACTTTTGGAAAATACGTGGAATATAATGATGGATTTAGCATTTTCTTCGAGTAAGACATCCACACGCCTTTTAATATCTACTCCATTGTAGTTTAGTTAGTTAGAATACTCGGCTCTCACCCGAGAGACCCGGGTTCAAGTCCCGCCAACGGAATTAATGCTATTTTAAAAGACTTTAAACTTTGTCGAGATCTTCTAGGTTTTAAATGTCGTCGAAACCCTCTAAACAAAACAAATGAACAGAGGTATCCTCGGACTATTCCTAGAGAGGGTGTTGTATCATTGTGCACTCAGGTGTGGCACAAATTTTGTCACAACTCAAAGTACATCCCTAGAGAGGTTGGAGTATCATCATGCAATCAAGTGTAGCACATATGCACTCCAAATGGCACACATCATAGTAACCAACTTGCCATGAGTAAACAAGGTATGGTAATGTTATGGATAATCCATTATTTAATACATATCAACAAAGGAGTGTTTCTTGAGTGTTTCTTCTATTCCCGAACATCTTTACAAATCAAAATAGGAGTGTTTCTTGTATTCCCGAACATCTTTACATATCAACTAAGGAGTTTTTATTGTATTCCTAGACATCTTTAGCTCTATATATTATTGTAAAGTCAATCAAGAGGGAATTGGTTCCATGAAAGATCAAGATCAGGAAATTGAAAGTTATTGATATATTCTTTGATCCTTATTTGATTGTCAATGTTATACCAAGGGTACCTTTGAAGTCTATTAAGAAGATTCGAAATACGTTGTTGTGCTTTATACAAGGCCATTGATACTTTTTAAGGTCATTTTCAGGCTACTAATACTAAAAGGTAAAATCTTCAAGGCTAAAGAGTGTTTTTGAAATTTTTATTGCAATTTAAATGTTATAGAAAATCTTCTTTATGGATATAGATAAGACCTTATACCCATTTATTTAGAACTTTGTGTAAATCAATTCAATGTGGGGATCACACCTAAATTGAGGGACCAAGCATACACTTAGTTTGATGAAGTTTTTTTAATTGAATTTATGCAGTGTATGAAATTTGTCAAATTTAGTCAACTTATAATCTAAGGGTTTTATGTCCTTTGTGATTTGAACTTGGGTTATTAATATGGCAACACCACATCTCAACCTCTAAACCATAACCCAATGAACCTAGTTTAACAATGTTAGAAACAAGTTTCATAGGACATATAAACTTCTTCTAGTGTATGAAATTTGTCAAATTTAGTCAACTTATAATCTAAGTGTTTTATGTCTTTTGTGATTTGAACTTAGGCTATTAATATGGCAACACCACATCTCAACCTCTAAACCATAACCTAATGAACCTAGTTTAACAATGTTAGAAAAAAGTTCCATGGGACATATTAACTTCGTCTATAATGCCTTAGTTATAAATAAAAATCTTGGAATGAGCTAAAAATACAATAAAAATATTATTTTTATGAAGTTCACGTAAAAACTTATGATGGACTAAAATAGCCTAAACTAAAATGAATTACAATAGTCTTCCATTATACATCTATTGTCATCTCTACACATTCATTTTAATTCACATAAATGGTATCCACCTTGTTTTGTGATGTTATTGCTTGTGATAAGACGGAAAAAGAAGCACTTGATCGTTTTCTATGTATCATATAATTTAGTTTAGTTTGAATTTAATTTTAGTTTTTTATTTTAAAGTCCATTTGTGGTTGTAAATGGCCAATGAAACAATTAAAAAGTACATAAACTATTAACATTTAGAGTGTTAAACACTTTTGTAAGAATTGTAAAAGAAATAAGTAAATAAAAGGAGTGTCAAAACATATATTATTGAAACTTAGAAAGCCTAAAAGAATAAAATGAGGGAGGATGCAAAGGACATCAAAGAAGAAGTTCAAAATCAACAAAAATATCCACCGTCAATTTTTCTAATATTTAAGGCCGATAAAAAGTGTGTAATGAGATTCTTGACATCCACTAGCATCCTAAAGTCCACACCCCTTGATTGACCAAGTATTAGATTTTTTCTTATGATGCCTCTTACAATTAGAATAATTCAAATGCTAAAAGCATGGGGTGATGAGCCTGGAGTGAGAAATGTAACAAGAGCTATCGCTAAGAGTTTTATGTTGAAGGTGAATAATCTCATGAAGAAGCAAAGCATTACATCTTTGATCCTTGCATTGTATTAAAACCCTTAAGAATCCATCATTAGTGAGAGTCCCTAAAACATTTAATGATAATGACCAAACATTTCATAGTAGATAAACCATCTAAGGATGAAATGGTCTTCTAACTTAAGTTCTTGCACAAATAGGGAATTGATGCTCCCTTTGAAGATGGTGGCCTATATTTATGCATCATTGATGTGAATAAACCAAAGTTGGGTTAAAGGGAATCTCAATCTACAAGGTAGTATGGATCCAATGTATCTTGGAGTCCAGGTAGGATCATCCTTGAAATGCATGTAGACATGAAAATGGTGATGAAGTTTTGGAGTTAAGAGATCTTCTGGCTCATGCTATTTTGATTTTAAATAGGATTTTCATATTTCTAGTAAAATACCTTCATTAACATCCCTTTTAATGAAATGGGGTACAGATGGAGAACTCTAAGGGAGCAGGATTCTCAATATCTAGGTTTACATTTTGGAGAGAAGAAGCTCTAACATACCAACGATTTATAATCCCTTGTCTAGAAAGTTTCATAGAGGATTGGAGAGCTAAGTAAAGTCATCTATACACCTTGAGTGAGATCTTTCCATGCATCAAACCTATGCAGCATGGTCACAATATGAAAAATCATGGAAGTGAGAAGGGGAAAGGCATCTAACTCAACTAAAATGATAAGGTAGAATTGTTTTCTCTACACATGTTTTGAGAGCATAGAATGAGTACCTGATCCATGTGATTCTAAATTGTTTTCCTTAGTTGTGGCTTGTCAACCCTCACGATTATAAAGGAGAGAAGGTGTCATCATGGTGTCAAATATGCATATTGTAGTCTAAATCAAAGCTAGAAAAATTCATTCCAAGGTTTTCAACATTGCATACCCTCTACTAGACCTTTATTTTGTTGTCATGATAAGCATGTCAAAGCTAGAAACATTATTTCCAAGGTTGTTAACATTGCATACCCTCTTCAACCTTTATTTTTTTGTCATCATAAGCATGAAATATGGACATAAAAACAACACTCTAAGGTAGGACACGGGGAGTATAGGCTCAACATTGGCAACTCATCAATTACATAATTGAACATAGGTTGGGTCGAGGTAGGGAGTCACCATTGTTAGATTTTTCATTAGTTTCATTAACATTAGGTTTACCATAGAATTTTTATCTTCTTTTAACATTCAATAATCATATACTGAAATATATAAGCAACAGATAAACAAGCACAAGAGGACACAAAGATTTATCCTGGGAAAAGTCCAAATGGGGGAAAAACCCAACCAAATTTTCTTAGAGAGAATGTTTCCAATATTCCAATACAACCATGAACAAGCTCTATTCACAAGAGAAAACCAAGAATGAAGAAACCCTGATAACAAATACTTATCTTCTTCTTGTCAAACCCTAGCGAGGGTTGACAACTGAGCAACACCACAAAACTGGTGCAAGATAGGCACATCACTAGAGCAAGATAGTGCACCACAAAATTGACACAACTAGAAACTATGACAAGGGAAAAAATCTCTATGGCCAAGGGTAAACCACAACACACAAGTATGACTGCAGAAATAAACTCACTTCCAACATATGTTATATAAACTAATGTGCAATATGATAAAGAGGCCTATGTCGATCCAACGTTTGATGATGTTCCATCGTTGGGCACTTTGACCCAAATCTTTATACCTACAAGAAGTTCTCAACAAACAAGAAGAGCAAGTATACAGTGATAATATAAAAGGGGTTAGCACATCAGATAACATAATCCATTAATAAACATTACAAAC